>VUQI01041586.1:29798-64167 GCA_015106735.1 Paratilapia polleni | reverse complement strand
GACTGAATGTTTTCTACTTACACATGCTATATAATATCATATATAATATATGTTTTTATAACCTAACCCTGCTTTAAACTTCTCCATAACTACATCCCTGACCTCTCTGGTGTGTTCTTTGGTCTTCATGAAGCTGTTCACTAATGTTCTCTAACAAACATCTGAGGCCTTCACAGAACAGCTGTATTTATACTAAGATTAAAGTACACACAGGTGGACTCTATTTATTAATTAGGTGACTTCTGAAGGCAATTGGTTGCACTGGATTTTATTTAGGGGTATCAGAGTGAAGGGGGCTGAATACTAATGCACGCCACACGTTTCAGATTTTTATTTGTAAAAAAATTTGAACACCATGTATCATTTTCCTTCTACTTCACAATTATGCACTACTTTGTGTTGGTCTATCACATAAAATCCCAATAAAATACATTTAAGTTCGTGATTGTAATGTGGCAAAATGTGGAAAAGTTCAAGGGGTATGAATACTTTTTCAAGGCACTGTATAAGCAACAAAAAAAAGATTGCATTTTTATAGGCACAGTAGCATCGTAATTCTTACAGGATGTGGATAGAAATTCAAAAACATATGCAAATTATGCTCTGCCATGACACTTTGTTTTAGTTAGTGGCAAGAGTGTCTCTTATTATTTAGTCACACAGGTGGAATGAGCTTAAAAAAAGTGGAGAGAGGCAGTGAAGTGAGTAGAGTAAACATAAACTTGGATGAAAGAAAAACTTGGCAATATATCTATGGTATTTCATCGTTCTCAAATACAGCACTTTGGCTTCTTAACTTTATTCTTTATTCCTGCTTTTGTTCTCTTCGTTCCTTCTTTCCTCTATGTGCACATGGCACAATGAGCACATAGAGACAGTTCCCCACTGTTCCCTCGTAACCGCTCTTTGACCCACAGCAGAGGCGTTAGATGAGGAGAGAAAAGGGAAGAAAAAGGTAGGGCGAAGGAGGAGAAGAAAGACAGATGGAGCTTATAAGGAGGAGAACCTTTGACTAGCCTACTAGTGTCTGGCAGAGAGCAGAGAGGGATTACATTAGCAGCCACAGTAGGACATACTAGAAGCACTCTTTCTGACTTCTATTGCTAGGAGAAATACACATGTGCATATGTAGAGCCGCACAATCTGATATCACTGTGTTGGTGTTGATCCTCCAACATAGAAATCAGTGTTGCTTAATGAAGATCACTGGAATTGACCAATCAGAGGTGTTGTCAGAGGTTTGCAACTTGGGGGCAAAGACTGCACATGGGACAAGTTTACCTACAGGGCTTTCACCTGTCATAAAGCCAAGTAATAAAGGCTTTTTAATACATAGTTAATGTGTGAAAGTGAAATCATCAGATGCACCTGTACATGCATGTATGCATGGCTTTGATTTCCCACCTACACTGGTGTCCATATATGTATTCTTTTATACGCCATGATTACAGAAGTGAAGATGTGATGCTATTGGAGTTTTTTTCTTTAAAAAGAAAATTTAATTTTAAAAAGTGTTAGCTGACTACCCAGCTCTGTGGTTGAATTTGTTTTATTACACACCACGATTTAACACTTTGACATAGATATTATAATTTATTGTCTGAACTTTCAGAAAATGTACAAACCAAATTAGAATTTCATTGTGTGTAAAGTTGTTAGCCTGTCATTAGCTAGTTAGTTCATAATAGAGATTTAGTGACTCAAGTTGCACCATTAAAACTTTAAAAATGTTAAGATATTGAATATAAACTTTAGTAATGAGTGATTTAATTTGGAGGCATCCATCTTAACAGTCAAATATAAATAAATACCCCAAAGCTTAAGTCTCCACTTAATAAACATTTGCATTACAAGTCAGTAAAAGTTGAGGAAACCGTATTGTTCTTCTGCACACACCTTCTCACTATGACTATGATTACCTTCTCACTATGTATTTTCAACAACTTTTTTTCAACAATTCTTCCCACACTTACTGTATTTTTAAAAAAAAAAAAACACTAGTTTTACTCTGTTAACAAAATTTAAGGCATCATTCTTTTGCCTCCTTTTTCTTAGAAACAAGAACGTTGCCTAATTTAGTAATACAATATGAGTGTATAAAGCAGCGTGTTTCAAATTACTGGGCCATAAATCCTTCACTCCTTTCATATGTTGGGATTAGTGGCAGTCATAACCAGTGGATTAGTGAGATGCATCATTTCTCTAAGTGTCAAGCATCAGTGGTCTCTGAGATACAGCGCTCCATGGTATCATGTGACATGGACACCTGAACAAATATGGGTTACCCTCACTGTGATTAAACAAAAAAAAAAAGAAAAGAAGTGAGAGCACAGCATTTTAGCAAAGTCAAGTATTTAAAGTTTCTTCTAGGGGAAACCAAGAAACATAGCTTCAACAAGTCATTGGAAAATATGAACTTTGACATACAGTTATATATGTACAGTGTGTAGGCAGACTGGATTTTGACTAATTATCAGTGTTAAAAATCAAAATCAAAAAACCCAACTTAATTTATGAAGACAACATTCACCAAAGCATATTTAGCAGAGCATATTTGACTAAATGAATTTTATTAGATGACCTAAATGGTGACAAGTTAGCTTGTCCCAACAGTTAAAGTCTTGGGAAGAAGAATGGATGGCAAACTGTTTCTTGGTGGAAAAAAAAAGACCCATTACAGCCAACTAAACAGACTGTTTACAGATGTCAGCAGGAATAATGTGAAGGACAGGGGCAACCTTGATTACTGGTTCAGATGTAAAACACCAGTATTTTACCTAATTAACGTTCTTGCCACCCTGACAACAATAGACTTAGGAATGACCAGTGAGCTGTACTTAGCTGTAATTACTGACCCTCTAATCCTCTGTTTACCACCTCCTGATGGCTTTTCACATTTGAGTGCTCCAGTCAGCCGCTTGGTTTCTTTCTTTCTCAACCATTAACTTCCCTTGCCACTCTATTTAGCTACAGCTTCAGCAAATACTACAGATACTAAGATATGACTATCTCTAACTTTGTGTAAAAAAAAATAGCTACTCAGCTGATATGTGTCTTTTTGTATCTTCTGCTGCTTTTTGGTGCTTGCTTATGGTTCTTTCTCTATAATCTTTAACTGTGGTCTCTTTAAAGGCCATGCTTGTTTGTTTTGTAATAAGGTAACCTCCACAAAGACTCATCAATATGATCTTTTGCCTTATATAGCCTTTTGCCATTTTGCTGAAAGTCTCAAACAAAGGCTTCTTCTTTTCTTTCCTAAAAACAAGGGGTATTATTCAACTCTGATTTATAATCATAATCTTTTTTTTTTTTGCCTTCTAAAAACAATACCCTTTGAGTATTTCATAAGCACCTTTTTATATGTTATGCATTTGCAAGCCAAAGATTGTCATCAGCTATCTCTCGACCTTGTTGTTTTCCCTTGTTTTGTCGGCCGCCTGTAGCAGATGGATGGTTCAAACAGTCAGACGCACACAGACAGCAGACAGAAGGCTCTGTCTGGAAAATTGCTTCTTGAAATGAATACCTGTGTGGCTTATCGTTAGACGATGTAACTTATTTATTAATTTTTATCTTGCTAAAGTGTTGGCCTGAATTGATAACACAAAAAGCACAGATGGTGAGGTAAATGGGACAGAGTATGAAAATTGTAAAGGTTATAAAGCATATTTTCCCGTGTTTATAGCATTTTGCATGACAGCCGCTGTTTGAATAAATAAGTCCCAGCATTTTTTATATTTGTGGTTCATTGTCAGGCAATAAGGAATCTAACACTTGCCTGTGCTAATGAAGATGTTAAAAAAAAAGTCACAGTGTCTGTTGTGTTTAGTTTGTGATGATTTTCTTAAAGTCAGCAGCAGCTAAATTACCCATTTTGAGCCGAAATATGAATAAATTCATATTTCCTACAGTCAGCATTCTCTTGTATGGCTTTTTCTTATTAAGACAGACTGCTTTAACCTGATAGGAAGACAACAGTAACTCAAATAACCACTTTGTAACGAGTGGTTATTTGAGTTACTGTTACTGTTATACCAAGGTATGCAGAAGAGTATCTCTAAGTGCACAACACGTCCAGCTTTGAAACAGATGGGTTACAGCAGCAGAAGACCACTCCTGTCAGCTAAGAACAGGAAACTCAAGCTAAAATTTGCACAGGCTCACCAAAGCTGGACAATAGAAGATTGGAAAAATTAGGTCTGATGAGTCTCCCTTGCTCAGGGTAGTATGGCCATAAGCCATATCACGACTGCTCTCATCTGATAAGTCTCAATTTTTGCTGCGACATTTGGATGGTAGGGTCAGAATTTGGTTTAAACAACATAAAAGCATGCCTCCTGCCTTGTATCAATGGTTCAGGCTGGTGGTGGTGGTATTGTTGCTGACCATGTCCATCCCCTTATGACCACAGTGTACCCACCTTCTGATGGCTGTTTCTAGCAGGATAACGCACCATGTCACAAAGCTCAAATCACCTCAGATTGGATTCTTGAACATGACAATGAGTTCTCTGTACTCAAATGGCCTCCACAGTCACCAGATCTCAATCCAATAGAGCACCTTTGGGATGTGGTGGATCAGGAGATTTGCATCATGGATGTGCAGCCGACAACTCTGCAGCAACACAGCAACATGGACGAAAATCTCTGAGGAATGTTTCCAGCACCTTGTTGAATCTATGCCATAAAAATTAATGCAGTTCTGAAGGCAAAAGGGGGTCCAACCTGATACTATCAAGGTGTACCTATTAAAGTGTCCAGTGAGTGTAGATTTCAATAAATTGCCCAAGCACTATTCTGCATGCAGACTGGAGGAGCCCAAAATTGAACAACCAATCTTCCGATTAGTGGACAAAGTAAATAGGAGATGCACGATATATGTTTGAGCTTGGGGGGGTCGACCAAAGTACAGATTGAGTGTATTTTGTCGTAAATGTAAAGAAACTGGTCTGTTTAAATTATTTTTTCAAACTTTCTTACTTTTTAGTTTTTAATTACTTTTGTATTGGAGAAGCCTGCACATCCAAAGTGAAAATACTATTTAGTGGGGGTTATCTTTTCCTTTAATTATTAGTCTGTCTCCTTTCCTCTCTTTCTTTCAGTTGATCAGTTTGTGTGCCACACTGAGGCCATTGCAGATATTGTGATCCTGGTGGATGGTTCTTGGAGTATTGGCCGGCTAAACTTCAGGCTGGTCCGTATGTTCTTGGAAAACCTGGTCAATGCCTTTGATGTTGGCATTGATAAAACAAGGATAGGTGGGTCCTGGCTTCTTTCCTTCTTGAACAGATGGGTTCACAATGGGACCAATATGGGTGCTTGATGTTACAGACATTTTTTAGTCCAAGTTTGAGTAAATAATACAAGGAAATGACAAACTGTATATGTGTAATTGTGTTGTGTTGTTTTTTTTTTTTAGGTCTTGCACAGTACAGTGGTGATCCCAGGATCGAGTGGCATTTAAATTCTTTCTCAACTAAAGATGCAGTCATTGATGCTGTCAGGAACCTGCCCTACAAAGGAGGAAACACCCTCACAGGTACTGAGCCTCAGTGATATTGCCTTTTTGTTTTATAAGAGCGGATTCTGGTTTAGTTCAAGCAAAAATAATGTTCTCACTTGCCTTTGTGTTCCACTGATTTCTTAAAAAGCCTGTTACTATGATCGCTGCACTCTCGCACTATTATTCTATACCTGTTCTTTTTACTTATCTTTACTGAATATTTTAAATATATTTTTTTATTTATATTACTGTCATTGAGCATGCTGCCTTCCTTTGTATCTACCTGAGTCATCCTTCTTCTCTTCCTCCTCCTTTTATTCTCCACGCTCTCTCTCTCTTCACAGGCCTTGCATTGACTTATATCTTGGAGAACTGTTTCAAGCCTGAATCTGGTGCACGGCCTGGTATTCCCAAGATTGGGATCCTGATCACAGATGGAAAGTCCCAGGATGATGTTATACCACCAGCAGAGGAACTGCGAGATGCTGGTGTTGAGTTGTTTGCTATAGGTAAGAATAACCCATAGATTTTATAAATCTTAGAATTATAATTTTTTTGGGGGGGGATTGGATGCTGGATATGATTATATGTGTCAGAAAGGAGTTGTTAGCTAAGCTAGTGCTTGGTTAGTTGGCTTGGTTATTAAGGTGCATTGGTAGTTCACTTAAAATATTAAATAGGATACTTACTGTGGCTACTAAAGAAAACAACAACTCTAAAACAAAATTACTGGTACTTACTTATCAGAAAAACTGAACATCTGATTCCTGGGAGCGTTTTACTGAAACCTAAAGGCGCTCCTAATAATACATAACATTAGCACAACTGAAACTGTGAGTTATATAAAAGAAATACCAGTCCATCACAGTCTAACACAGAGATACACAACCTATACCTTAATTAGTTAACACAACAACAGCAAAACATCATGTATTATTTTTTCCAGTGATGTTTTTTTTAATTTTTTTAATTAAATTTCCTCCATGTTTCACTGACCTGCTGTGCTACGGTGCCATATCGAAGGCCCTGTCCACACGTACACGGGTATTTTCGTAAACATAGCTTTTCAATGCATTTTGGCCTTCTGTCCAAACATAAACGATTTGAAAGGAGCTCTTGAAAAACTCCTTTCAGAGTGAAGATTTTCAGGAATGTTTACACGCCGACAAAGAAAACAAAGATTTTATCTTGCGTGTCAAAGGTGTTCGCCTTGAGCTCCTTTTTTGACATCACAGTGTGCACCGTGTTATTGTTTGCATAGGTCGATTTTCTGCAATGGTGGACGTTGACAAAATACTGTTAATCTTACCATGTGCAATTTTTACATGCTTAAATACACATACAGATAGAAAGACAGAGGTGTCAGAGCAAGTAAAAGTCCATGTTTTCTTTTGTTTTTGTAATTTTATAATCCAGTGTGACGTTGAGTTCATTATCTGTCCAAATGCAAGACTTACTTCATCTCTTTTTGCCTAATAACGTTTTGTCCCCCTAGGCCAACATTTCTTTCCAGTTACAGTTAAATCACCACCTCTTGGTTTGGTATGCTCTTGATAGGTCTTGCCATTATTTTTTGCATTTTTGTGTGGATGGAGATATTTTTCAAAACAGTGCTTGTGTGGATGGGATTTTTTCTTAAATGAATTGGAAAATCCCTGTTTTAAAAAAAATATCTGTGTACCGGTAGCCGAATTAGTATAGTGATGTCTAATACAGGTGTTGTTTCTAGATGTTAACAGTCATGTATGTGCCTTTACTTTCCCAGGTGTAAAGAATGCTGATGAGAATGAGTTGCGCTCCATTGCCACAGAGCCACACAGCACACACGTCTACAATGTGGCTGACTTCAACGTCATGAGCTCTATTGTAGGGGGACTAACAAAAACAGTGTGCAAACAGGTGGAGCAGCAAGACAAAGACATCAAGCAGAGTAAGAGCTTGTTGGAAAAGTTGGAAATCTGTAGAAATCTCAAGAAAGCATGTTTCATTTCTTACATTCAAACCAGTTACCAGTAGTAACTCTGTGGTATTAAATATAAGAAATAAAGTGAAGCGTAAAAAACAAAGTCAGCTGTTAAGCAAACAGTATACAGAGTGACCACTTGACTTGTTGTGTATCATTAAATGACCAAATGGTGAAATGTCTAACAGTCTAACAGTAGTTACAAGGTAGATTTTTTAGTGTGAATCAAACCCTGTGTATCTAGAAAAAGCTTGAGTTGCTTGAGGATAGGATCACAGGTCCTATAGGACTTCTTTAAAGGGACACTATAAATCCAGCCTGATTTATAGTGTCCTTTTAATCTATTTTTAAATCTATTTTACTCTGATCTGATGTATGTGATTTGTACTTAAGTTATATCCAATCTGAAGGCAGCCTGTTGGCCTATTCATACATTTTCTTCTTTCAGAACATACACCAGATGAAACGGGAATGCCGCTTGACCTGGTGACATCAGACGTCACAGCCCGAAGCTTTCAGGTCTCTTGGACCCATGCCCCTGGAAATGTAGAGAAATACAGAGTGGTTTATTATCCTTCTCATGGAGGAGAACCACAGGAGGTAAGTACTGTGTTATTTGCTGGAAACCCCCACAGTAAATTTACCAAGCTAAATCAGGCAGAGCTGAGGGAGTCACCGGTCACTACAAATACATTTACCACGTTATAAAATCAAGAAATATCCATGTCATTACAAGCACATGACTCAAAAAAAAAATCTGATGATGTTCAGTTTTGTATACAGATGTGCTGAAGCATAAGCAGGAACTAAAAAAATACTGCAGTCAGTAGGAGCAGCGTGAGGTGGGCAAAATGTACTTTTCCATTAAATTTACGACACCAGGGGGAATTATCAGGGGTCGGGCAGGTTTATAGTTTGAGATCAGTTTTTCCTCGAGACGTCAGTGATATCGTCCATCCATACCTCTCACTTTCATCTCTCTATTCACAACTCCCCAGAATATCCTTAGAGGTTATAAAGGCTCACTAGAAATGATACTGTGGCCTGAACCAGGCACCTGCTTGATTTTTCCAGAACATTTGACCACAGAAGCCATTAAATCTTTCACTTAGCTGGGTTTACAGGGACCAGATGTTCTGGAGCTGCATGTAAAGAGACCTTTCCAGCTGGCTCAGCCTGGGCCTAATCTTTATCACAACTGTCATCCTTTTAGTTCAGAATGAAAAAAATATTCTTTAGCTTTAGATTTTTGTGCTTTATCCCAATCAATAAATCGATTGTTTCCTCCTTCCTTTCCCATTCTCTTTCAATCTCTCTTTCCCTTCTTCCCTGGTTTCCTCTCGCTTTCCTCGCTTCCATTTCTCATTTTTATGTCCCCCTATTTATTGCCCCAATTTCCATTTTTCGTGCCATTCTTTGTCCCCCTACCCCTTCACACCCTTTTTTCCCACCCATTTCCGCACTTTTGACTTTTCCATCCATCTTTCATACTCCCTCTTCCTTCCCTGACTCAACCTCCTGCACCCCAGGCTGTAGTGGTTGGCAGTGAGTCTTCAGTGGTGTTACAGCATCTTAGCTCCCTCACTGAGTACGAACTGGCTGTGTTTGCTGTATATGCAAACAAGGCAAGCGAAGCTCTGAGAGGATCAGAAACAACTCGTAAGTTTATTCTTCCACACAAACACTTATAAAACTCCACTCCAAAGCTTCAGTCAGCACGATTTAATAACAATGGCTTAAAAGGTTTGACAGCTGCAGAAGCCAGACATATTGAAAATGATGCACTTACAGTACTGTACAAAAGTCTTGAACTATTTCTTTATATTTTGCTTCCAAGGAGCCAGACGTTTTTGTCATTTTTTAAAGTGGTCTTGAGCAACAGTTCTCCAGGTTTTCTAAAGGTCTTTCAAGGTTTTTTTTTGGACATTGGCTGCTTTTTCACTAATTTTCAGTCTGGTCCTTATACCTGAACATTTTCAGAGGAATTAATTTTTTTTTAAATGCACCTAACTCAAGGGATGAACCAGTGTTGTGTCTACACGTAACAGACAACTTAGCAAAGAACCAATTTTAAATTGTATCTTTAGATTCTTTGTGCAGCCTGTTGCAAAAACACATTTGTTCCCATTTCTTTAGTTAAATCCACAAAAAATGCCAAAGATAACACAGTTTGACTACCATAAAATAATATATATGCACCAACAAGATGATTCCCAAGGTACTATTAGCCAAAAACTTGGCATATCTCGGCATGGTGTGCAGTGTGTCCTTAAAAAATCTGAGGAAACTGGACAAGTAGAGGACAAAAGAAGAAGTGGCAGGCCTAAAAAACTATCTACAGCAGATGATCAGTATCTGAAAGTCATGTCCTTAAGAAATCAGAAAAAATCCAGCAAAGACCTGACACAGGACCTGAAAGATATAACTGGCCCTTCAGCTGATCCATCTACTGCCTTCCAAAGCCTTATCAGAAGTGGTCTCAGTGGAACGATGGCTGTCAAGAATTCTTAAGGAAGGGAAACAAGGAGAAAATACTGGACTGAAAATCAGTGGCAGCAGGTCTTATGAAGTGATGAATACAAATTTGACATTTTTTGTTTAAATCGTCATTAATATGTACGGAGGAGGTCAGGAGAGAGGTACAACAGTGAGTGTCTACAGTCATCTGTAAAAGACGGTGGAGGCTCTGCATTTCAGTACCATCAAACTTTAATCCACCATCCAATACCATCTGGAAAACGTCTGATTGGCAGCATGACAATGATCCCAAACACAATGCAGTAAAAGCATACCTGGATAGAAAAACACACAATGGAACACTATCAGTCATGGACTGGCCTCCCCAGAGCCCGGACCTCAAAGTTATTGAAGTAGTGTGGGATCATCTTGACAGAGAATGGAACAAAAGGCAGCCAACATCCAAAGAAGAGCTTTGAATGTCCTTCAGGAAGCCTGGAGAACTAATCCTGAGGACTACTTAAAGAAATTACACGAAAGCTCGCCAAAGAGAGTTCAGGCTGTGTTGAAGAATAAAGGTGGTCGTACCAAATTTTGGTACAAGTATTGTATTGTCTATTAAAAGGTGATTTCACCACTGTTTCATATCAAGACAAGAGATATTCAAGGGGACAGGCTCACGAGAGACTTTAGTTGTGTGAGAGCAGTATTAGAAGTATAGAATAAAGTTTACTGGTCTTATTGACCACTCAAAGTGCTATCATTTTATCATTTTCACACGTATTCATACAGCACTTTATTCTATGAACCTAAGCACTTTATCTACCTTGCATCCTCACCTATGACCAACTTAAAATCACCAGTTAACATCTTTGGACTGTGGGAGGAAGCCAGAGAACCCTGAGGAAACCCATGCAGGAACAGGGACAACATACAAACTACACACAGAAAGGCCCCATCTGACCAGATGGTTTTAACCAGAAACCTCCTTGTTGTTAGGCAACAGTGCTAACCACTGCAACTTAAGTACTGCTTTGAAAGTGAACTATATTGTAACGTTGCAAGACAGTGCAATAGAACTAACATCATTATTAGTTGGTTAATTGGCATTAAAGCAGCTCACTGGTTATTAATTTTAATAGTATTTCTTTAATCTTGCCTGCCTTTTGCCATACTAGCTCATGCTAGTATGGCAAATTGTGGCTTGCAAAAGCTAAAATAAGCCCCAACAGCAGCCATGGGGCATGAGGTGATTTTGCTGTATTTTGCACATTTTCAAGTTCCCTGCATACCCCATAATGACTCTATGTGTCATTTGAATTTGATCCATTGGATCAAATAAAATGTGGTCTAGGAGAGGTTTACATTTGTCTGAGAGCCAGCCAAAGAAAGTCTAACGTGTTTAACTGGATCAGTTGGAAAAGAGAGCCTGAAAAACTGTTTCCACTTAAAAACTTTATGAGAATAATTTGGGGATAAGGTGCCATGTTAGAACTTTTTTTCCCTTTTTCTTTTCATGAGCTAGACAGCCACGCTGTATTTGCTGTGCCTCTCTTTAGCAGGTATCAACGCACACCCTCGTGGCTTTTTGAAATAAACTGTTAAATACAGGAGTGTTGTGGTGTGTCCATGGTAGCCTCAGAAAACAAGGGTAGTTGTGGTAATGAGAGTAAAAGAAATTGTGGTGTTGTTGCAGAATGTTTCACAGCTGTATGTGCATGCATAATAAAAGTGCTTAACTGGCAAAGTGCTATGACATCCATGTTTTACATTGTGTTTTACATTATATGTTGTACATAAAATCTCATAAAGAGCTAAGGATGTCCAAACTCCCATCTCAGCTGTAGAAGTACTAAGACAACTTTATATTTAGATTTAAGTTCATCATAACAGAAATTTCTACTCCATATTTATAAACTATTAATGTAGTTCATCAACTATGAACAGTGTTGTCTATTCCTGTTTGTGAAAAAAAAACCCATCTGGATGTGTGGGAGGTTGCCATGTTTTTTACACCGGCTAAAGGAAGGAGGGGAAAGTGGTCATATTTTAGGATCTGTGCTGAGCTCGCTGTGGTGGGTCCTTCACATGCCGTTGGCTGTTGCTGTTCCCTGGACTTGTTCCTGAAATGCTTTCCAGTTATTTATGCCGTGTTTTCAGACGTCTTGATGTCACTGCTGATGTAAACCCTTGCTGCCTCGTGGCATCACAGTCACTAGAACCGGGCACAGTCTGTCACTTCATCAGCTGATGTTGAAATTCAGGGAAACTGATATGAAATATTCATCAAAGAAGTGTGCATGTTGGTGGAGAGGTGGAGGAAGTGTTTGAAGCATGATTGAGAAATCAGGGATAGCAGAGAAAAGACCAAGGGGCGCCATTTTTGACAGGTAAAATGTTTAATCTCTGTCAGGGACAGGAGAAGGAGTATCTGGGTATCTGAGCCATGTTTTATCCTTTAAAGGCAGCAGGGAGCATGGAGCAGTTTCAAGAGAAACACAGCGCGACATTTCCGTTGTCATACACGCTGATATCAGGTAGAACAGGATATTCATCTGAGAAAAGGGCAAGATCTCATCCTGTAGTGCCGACGGGAATTAGACAGCGCTCACAGGGTGAGCACACACTGAATAGTGTGCCCTTTTAGAGAATGATGATGTGCACGCTGAGGAATATTTTCCTGACTTGATTTGTGTGCTGTGAGGTCTTGCCAAGGGAGGGATTGTAATACTTAATGTTTTCCGTATCAGTCATTCAGCCAATATGTTACCCAATCAGCTACTTTCCTCTAGAGTGGCAAACTATCATTAATGAAAAACACATGAAGTATTTAAAATGCATTTTGTTTTGCTTTTTTTTTTGCTTTTGACATTTGTCTCCCACCACCGTATTTAAAGGTGTATTCTACGCATTTCTCTGTGATTTTTATTAAAACCGTGAAATGTGTAAACACGCTTTACACTTTTTTTTTGGTCCTTCCTGCACAGCTAGGACTTGAAACTTCTCAGCTCACACAAAATGAACAGATCAACCGTGTCTGGTACAAGTTTATTTCCCAGTTGTTATCAGGAAAGACAAGGTCAGAGAGTCTGTTGGTCCAGACTGAAATATAGCCACAACTTTTTGACAGGTTTTCATACAGTTCTGTATAGATGTTCATGGACCCTAGAGGATGAATTCTGCTGATTTTTTCCTCCCGCACCACAATGCAATTCACACTTTTGATGTTTAGTTGCATGTATTGCTGTGAATTAACACATTCGTGTTGCTCATCTTAATGGTGGTTGTGAGGTTCTGACTTTTTATGCCAGTAAAATATCTCAGTATCCACCATTTAGATTTGCACTAAGCTTTTTTTATTTAATATTAGTCCTTTCCAGGCCGGTGACTTTGTTGATTCCCCTACTTTTCCTACTAGTGGCACCATTATGCTAACACTTTTGGTTTTGCAGGCATTTTGTATTTGGTTTTGGTTAGTTAATGTTTAGTGACATTCTTTCAGCCTTAAGAATACCATTTTCCGCTGCTAAAATTGTGAACTTTCAGCTTTACAAGCTGACATGATATTCTCCTTTATCCCAGAAGCCAGCTTAACATCACAAACCCAGCAAGATACAATCTGGAAAAGACATCTGCCATCAGCCTGTTAGCTATTATGATGACAAAGAACCCTTTTGCATTAGAGTTATTTCCATATTTAAAGATGGAAATATGCAGCTCTAATTCTTCAGAACTTAATTTAATTAATTTCTGTCCAGACACACAACATCCTCCAACAATGCATATGCAAAGAGCAATGAATAAAGGCACACATTTGTAAGTTTGCTTTAGAAACAACCATATTTAAGACACAAGCAACACAGCACAAGCAATTTTAACACAAGCAATTTTATTTAAAGTGCAACTTGCTGTAATTGTGTAACTCTAGTTGAATAAAGATGTAATTATTCCCGTTTCAATATAATGGTCTTCAGTATTTCTTAAATTAAATTACCAAAGTAAAGGTACCTTAGTCTTAGATATGTGAGTTTAATTATTGTTCATTGTCTTTTCATTCATAATAGATCAGACATGAAGGGCAGATAAGCCCTCTTCTTATCACTGACGAGCACTTTTCATACTGCCTCACAGAAATCAATGAGAAATTCATTTCCTGTGTGTTTTTTTTTTCTTCCAGGAACTGAAGCTTGTTGAAAATATCCTGATACATAAAATAATTAAGTCAGTTTTATGTCTTAATGAGATGTAGTCTCCTAATGCCTTGATAATATGACAGCCAAAAACTATATTTTGAAAGTGGTGAGGCTCAGAGGGGAGATGATGACATCTTTAGAAGCTTGAGAATAGAAGAAGACACTCCTCAGTCTTCACCCACTTTTCACGCTTATAACAGGCAGCCGCGCGTCGCTTTTTGACAGCTCCAAACTTGAGCTGTCTTAATGTGACCTTTCATCTTGACAAGCCTCGGCTCTTTTGTGCAGCTGATCTGCCCTTCCATCTCCAGACAAAAACAGGTCAGAGCAAGATGAGTTTTTAACTCTGAAGCCTGACCCTTTTATTTCCTCTTAATAGCTGCTCTCTTTTGGATGAGGTCAACAAAGAAAAAAGGAAAGACAAGTGCACAGCAGAGTGGGAAGAAGAGTGTGAAAGAGTGCTAAGATGAGGGCAGGGGGAGGGAGTTGACAGGGTGTGAATAAGTCACATTACAGATAACAACAAAGCAACATGCCAACAACTGGCTAATCTGCACTATCAGCACTGGTGACTTTGAAATAAAATGTACTTCGATTAGGTATGGTGAAAGTAACTCAACACTGTTTTCCATCCTTTCAAAAAACACAAATAGTTTTATGGAACAGTTACACTTGATTTTATGGTACTTTTTATAAAGGAGCAATAGGGCCACATTGAGGTTAAAAAAAGAGGAGAAAGATTTTTATTAATTGATTTATTCATTATTTTGTCAAGAATAGGTAGAAATATTGAAAATAAAATCTAAATATGGAGATTAAAGTCAAAAGTAAAGTTAAGATCTCAATAAATTAAGTTTGAAACCTTGAGAACAAAGTTGAAATGGTGAGAATAGGTTGAAATGTTAAGAATAATGTAAATATATATATATATATATATATATATGGAAAATAAATTTGAAATGTTGAGGATAAAGTTGATAAGAAAAGTATCCAGTTATTAAGGGATGATGCATCAAACCTGTTTCTAGGTACAAGCGTCTAGTATGTTAATTGAGGCTATGTCCACATTTACATGGGTGTTTTTTACAACAGGGATTTTTCCAAGTTCATTCCGTCCACGTGAAAATGCAAAAGACGATCTCAAGTGCTGTCAAGAGCATGCCAAAGGAACAGGTGGTGATATAACCCTAACCGTAAAGAAATGTTGGCCAATCAAAAGACTACAAGCACTAACACAGCGCACCGTCTGATGTCAAAAAAGGAGATAAAAGCACACACCTTTGAGACAAAATCTCCATTTTCCTTGTCCACATGTAAATGCAGAAGCTGAGTTTCTGAAAATCTTCACCCTGGCAGGAGTTTTTCAAAAGCTAAATTTTTAGTGATCCAAAATGCAGTTTACGTGTTGACGGAAGGCCAAAACGAGGCCTGAGATCCAGAGACGAGGCCTGAGGCCTGAGGCTGTGGTCATTTTAACTTGCCGTAATACTTTGTGTCTTGTTTTATTTAACAGAAACAAGCTTCCCAAAAGTACTCAATGGTCATTTTCAGCCTCTCCAGCCTTTTATTAGCACTATTCATGTGCAGCATGTCTTTAAGTTAAGTTTCAAAAAACTCATGGTGTACACTATAACCAATTAGCTCATGGTGTCCCGGACACCAAATGTTTGAATGCTTCAGAAAAGATTCGCTCTCGACTAAGATTTCAGAGTGGACATTGAGCTTAGAATCAGGACTTTTTCATAGTAATCCAAACCATGTTAATTACTAACCCGGTAGAAGTTTGGTCTGTTTTTGTTGTCTTTTTCCTGCCCATCAGGGACCCTCAACATGAACTTTTATTGAGGAAAGTTTTAACCCTCATCCTACATTTTTTCTGTTCTAATGTGTCTATATTAGCCTAACCACAGCTGTGTAGCTAGCTACCAGGTAGCACATCATTATATGTCAACCAGACTTATAACTTCACTAACCCTCCAAATATCGCTGCTAATGTTGAAATGTTGACAATCTAGTCAAAATGTCCATATGTACAACAACCAGAACTTTCTGACTTTGATGACTCTTTGAACTTGATGACTTTTTAGCTAATCTGGCTGAAGGACCGATGAGCATATGCCCGACGAGGCGTTCATCATCCATCTGTGCAGTTCAAAAGAATTGCTACCCCTCCTAGAGTATTGGTCAGAATTTAATCAAACTTACACACAGCGATCACCTAATAGATCTTCACCCAAACTGCGCTCAAGGTCAAGGTCAAATTTGTTGTTTTACTGTTTGATGATTGATGAACTGTGATGGTTCGTGAGCAGGATGAGCTACTACATCATGGTTTTCATGAGTAGCACTAATACTAAAAGTTCCACTTAATTCTCTAAAATAAACTGAATATTCTCTTTTCTCCAAATACTAAATAAATGAAACTCACTTCTCATTTTTTCCCTTGATGTGGCTTAATGTGGCTAGAATGAGCCTAAATCTAAAGTTGACTCTAAAAACAAGCTCTTCATCTATTGGCTGGAGATGCAGATTTGCTGGTCAACAACTGTGAACTCTGACATATGGGCGCTCGAGGCAAAATCTTCAGCAGACGCACATTCTCTAATCTTTTTCCCTCTCACAGCAGCGGAAATAAAGGACGCATGGCATGCTGTGCTCAACTATGCATAAGTATGCTTCTGATTTTAACGTGGCCTTGTGAATTAGAAGTGTTCCTTCTAGTTTAGCAATCACAAGTGTGAGTCAGAGCTAGTCACAATACGTTGGGTGAATGCAGGGGAGGAGCGCTACACCATCAAATAGGAAAACAAGGGAAGGCTTTATGAGTCACACATTTAGAACACCTCCTCTTGCCCAAAGCAAACCCACCAAACAGCTCCCATCAGGCGTGTGTGTCTCACACACACATACACGAAAAAATGCACACACAAACACAAAGCACAAACTACTATAATATTTTATAAATCATGAAGTGAACCGCAAATATCAGCACAGACCTTACTAAAAGCCTGATTGTTATAAACACATTTCCGGAATTGTGAAAATACAGATTATAAATCTGGTTCTTCAGTCATTTCTTCACCATGACAACCACAGATAGCAAAGGCAAAATCCCTCAAGGGAGGCACAGATGAAGGAAGAGTTCGTACAAATAAAAAAATGGAAGAATTTTTAAAAATTCATTATTTACAAATTTGCTATATGTATGTGGCCCTGTGTATATGTGCACATGACACGAGCACATGTTCCCCTCTGTACATACATTCAGGACATGTGTATAGTGCATGCCATGTAAATGTGTATGTGTGTAAAATTTGCAAAGGATGTATGGTGTTGTATGGTGTTGTATCACACACAGTGTGATGTTGGAAAAGAACATCAGACTAGTGAATGAGAATCTGTGCTTATATCTTACAGTAAGGACCATATATTTTCACTAATATAACTTTTGTTATTTTAGAGGTCCACCATAACATAATCAGGTTACAGTTATAAGATGGATATAGGCTTAAAGTGTTGACTTAGCTTTAATTTGAGGGGTTGAACATTAACCACTGAGGAATGAAATCCATTTTAAGGCACATTCCTCTGTTTTCAGAGGCCCAGATATAATTGGACAATTCACTCAAAAGCTGTTTCTCGTACTTGGAGGTAAAAGGTAGCTGTAGCTGATTCCAACTGTGGCATTTGGATTTGGAAACTGTTTCTGTGGAGCCCTTTAATGCATGTGAAGTGGGACATTCTGCCCAAGATGCAAAAATAAAACAAAACCTTCACAGAGAAAGTGGAAACACAAGAGGTCAAATCAACTGTTCTAGTTCATTCTGAGGAAATGGTGAGCTGGTTAGCTCTGCAATATACAAAGGCCTGGATGTCTGCAAAAGACAACAGTAGTAATTATTTTAGGATCCTTTTCATGGTAAAGAAAAAAGCCCTTCACAAGAACAGTTTTCAGGAGGTAGGCACATCATTAGCCAAGTCTATCATAAAGAGGAAACCTCACAAGAGCAAATACATGGAGTTCACTGCAAGGTGCAAGCTATTTAGCTCCCTGAAGAATAAAAAGGCAGCTTAGACTTTGACAAAAAAAAAAGAAGAAAAAGAAAGAAAGAAAGAATGTAAAAAGCTAGAACAGTTCTGAAATTAAGATTAACCTGCACCAGAATGACAGAGAGGGAATGGAGAAGCTTTGGATGGGTCATGGTTCAAAGCACACAACATCACCTGTTAAACCCAGTTGAGACAGTGTGATGTATGGGCATGTATGGTTTCCAGTGGCACTGGGTAACCAGTGCTTATTGATGATGTGACAGAAGACCGAAACATTAAGTGTATATAGCTATACTTTCTGCTCAGAGTCCTCCAAATACAGCAAAGCTGACTGGACAGTGCTCACGGTACAGATGGACAATGGCCCAAAACATACTGCCAAAGTTTGGAAGACAAAATGTAAGGCAGAATAAAAGAGGACTGTGCATAAAAATTGATGTAATTGCTTAATGGTTAGTGCGATATTTTTGTTCAAATCCTTGAATTAATTGTGTACATGTGCACATAATTGCTCTTACTCGCGTTGCTAACCCACAAGTATCCACCCCTAACAGCCAGCTAGGATGAATACGGCCCATAGTTGCAATAAAGTTACGGTCACATACTTTCACTCACCGTAATGTCCTACGATTTTGCTCCCTCTCTCCCTTTATTCCTGACTCTATCTAAAAGCAGAGTTGAAACATATAGCTCCAGGTTCCTTCAAATAGCGTCAGTGGGCTTTTCCTCCATTTTCAAATTGTCATCAGGAAATTTGGTGTCATCACCAAATTTTGCAAGGCAAAAACTTCATTTTGCATTTGGTGTGAATGCACCATTACGCTGTGGCAGTGTAGTATTTTTACTAGAGCCCAACTGATTTTTTTAAAGACCAATACTGATATTTGGTGATTTAAAAATCTGATATTCAGATTTTTTTTCTTTCAGACACACAACATAAAGAGAGTTCCTTAACATTTGTTATGTGTAGTTACTTACTTAGTCATTTACACTCTGCCTGACTCTGCCTAGATCAGCTGGTTATTGTGTTTGTGGCATTCCAAACATATTGCCAAAAGGGGAGTTGCAGAGTGCCCTCTGGTGGACAAACTATGCACCATCAATAGTCATAACATGGCTGAAGGGTGTTTCTCCCATCTTTTCTTTTTTAATTTTTAGTTACTGGCTGTTATAGATGCTACTTTCAGCTGCTCCCTTATTCACAAAGCATAGCTCTGCATCTTTGATTCAGTAGATTTTTACCCCTCCTGATTCAACCCCAAAGGAATTTGTGTCTCCTCCTGGAATTGAAGTGTGGATCGTTTGCTTGTTAGGTAAATGTGTAAACCACTACACTATGGAGCCATAAGCAAACAACTAATAATGGCCGATAATAGCCTACAGATAAATCAGTCAAGCTCTAATTTTTTTTCCAGCCTGTCTCTTTACTGTTTTGTTTTAGTGTGACTGAGTCAATAATGAGTTGACCAAAAAGACAATTTCAAATAGATGCAAATCTTTAGCAGATCTAGGGATAGACAAATGCTTAATAACAAGTAACTTGATAAGGTGATAACAAGCTAGTTTGGTGTTTACAGCATATCATGATGCCCCTGAGACCCTCACCCCCTCTCTGAGAAAAAGCGTTTTTCAATTCAATTCATTTCAATTTTATTTATTTAGCGCCAAATCACAACAACAGTCGCCTCAAGGCCCTTTATATTTTAGGGTAAAGACCCCCACAAGATTAGACAGAAAACCCCAACAGTCAGACAACCCCCTATGAGCAAGCACTTGGCAACAGTGGGAAGGAAAAACTCCCTTTTAACAGGAAGAAGACAGAGTTTAATAATAACTAATGATTAAATGCAAGTGGTGTATAAACACATGGAGAGTGAAAGGAAGTGAATGAAGAGGAAACGCTCAGTGCATCATGGGAAGCCCCCAGCAGCCTAGGCCTATTGCAGCTTAACTAAGGGATGGTTCAGGGTCACCTGATCCAGCCCTAACTATAAGCTCTATCAAAAAGGAAAGCTTTAAGCCTAGTCTTAAAAGTAGCAAGCTAGCAAATGTTCTAGCATTTTGTGAAGCACTTTGTGATATTTATCTTGAAAGGTGCTATATAAATAAATTTTTACTTACTTTTTTACTTACTTACTTCTTTAATAGTTACCTTTTTGTGGCTGACTGCTGCATTTGTCTGTGAATCTGTAAATCTGAGGAGTGTGCTTTCTTGTGTTCCATTTTGGGCTCACTTTTAGTGAAACTTGCTATGACTGATTTTTAATCGCCTTCTGGAAGCAGCCAAAACGAGCTGTGAAGACAGTCGCCAATTAGGGTTCCGGTTGCTGCTCAGTAGGTTGAAATTGAATTTCTAGCTGACACACTACTTGCACGTATTAAAATCAAAATGATCCAGAAAGTAAAGCAGCACGCAAATGAATTCTAAAACGGATATGCAGATGCAGACATAAAAGCAATCAAAAATATTATAATATGAAAGCATTTTTTAAAAATTTGATTCATCACTTAAAAACTGAATATGTTATTAGAAAATGAAATAGATTTCAATTTTTGCATAATGTGAACTGAACATTGTAAAGGTATAAAACTAATTTGATGACACACTTCAGGCTTCATGAAAAACACCACTTTAAAGTCTTTACTTGCATGTACTTATCAGAATGTGAGTGGTACTTGATGAAAGCATTTTAAGAACTTTTTAGCAGATATATCAACTGATGGTTAGAGCCATGTGTCTGCAGAAACACACTCCACTCTTCTGTGCACATGCTCATGCCACACACATTCATGTATTACACACACACACACACACACACACATGTACACAGTATCTACAAATACACCCACAGCTCAACTGTAGTAGATTTCATGAGTGCCAACAGCATAAAGGCTGCCTCCCCCCTTCCTCTCCCTCACACCTCGCTTCCTCTCTCTCTCTCTCTCTCTCTCTCTCTCTCTCTCTCTCTCGCTCCATTGCTCTTTCATTCTCTCGTTCTCTTGCTCACTCTCTATGCAATTCTTTGGTTTTTGCTGCTTGCAGTGCTGTGGAATCCTCTTTTATTCTGTTTTTTGCCTCCTTGTTTTCATCTCTTTATGAGAGAAGACTCCTGCAGATTTGCCCTTTTATTTCTTGCCTTCTCATCTTTCTCCCTCTCGTCATCTCTCCTGGATCCAAACGTTGAACCTCTCACTCTGTCTCTCTCTGGATCTGTATTTCCTATGCATCGCCCCGTGACTGAGGGGTACAGGGACTCGTCTCTCCCCTCTTCCTCTCCTGTTTCCACTGCGCCTTCTCCGCCTCTACCTCCTCTGCTTCACCTCTCGTCCTCTCGCTTCCTAACGGAGGGATAATGTTCTATTTCCAGCTGGTGATCATGGCTGGGACGGTGCTGCTGGCTTACTACTTTGAGTACACGGACACCTTCCCCGTGCACATCCAGGGCTTCTTCTGCTACGACAAGACCTTCTCTAAGCCCTACCCTGGTCCGGACGATACCAGCAAGATCCCTCCGGTGCTCATCTACTCGCTTGTTACAGCCATCCCTACCCTCACAGTAAGACTTTTATTTATTTATTTGTTTCTAAGTGTGGAAGTAAAGCTTGAGTGACATAGAGGGGGATAATTTCCAAGTGCAAGAGAAAAGCGTGTAAGTGGGTTTGCATCTCCTGTTTGTTAAAAAAATCACAGTGAGGGAAAAAATTATGTGATAGAAAGAAGGAAGTTGTCAAAGTTGAGATTGTGTATTAGATTTGTTCACTCTATCTGCTTTTATATGTTGTGAAAGTACATAAGAAAGCTTCCACTTTTTATGTTTGTGAGTTCTTGTGATGAATCATCTCTGGTGTGTGTGCGGCACCACGGTATAGTGTGCAGATTGGCAAGCTGCATAGAGGAAACCCCCTCCGTCCTTGACAGGCAGATGCATGTGTGTGTTTGTACGTGTGTGAAGAGTAAAAAACTGAGATAAGATTCAGCTCAGACTGCAAATACATGTAATAGGAAGAGGCAGACAGGTCATTAGAGTAAGAAAGAGAGAGAGTATCAGAGGAAGAGAGGAACAGTCAGAGAGACAAACAACAGAGAAAGCAATAAAAAGAAGCAATGCAAAAGTTGGAGTTGACATAGAACAATAGTGGCAGGCAACAGATGCTGTGTACAAAGAAAAATCTGAGATAATAGGTGAGAAGGAGACACATGAGCACAAGGGAAGGCAATTTTAAAGAGAGGGCATGTATTTTTTTGTATTGTATGTTTGCATGCACACGTGCATGGATGCTTGTGTGTGTGTGTGGGGTTAGCCTCAAGTGATGAGCCTCAAGTGATATGGAAGGCAGTGAACCTGAAATGTGTAACACCTGGCACTGAGCACGGACCCAAACCTGAACAGCTTACATCGCCAGCACACCACAAAAGAAAAATAAATAAATAAATAAATAAATAAAACTGGAACACCACAGAAACCAACCAGCATCCACAATACAAAGCGCACAAATAACCTGAGCAGATTACATGCACAGACAAAACCACAGCCTGCACTCACTGCAAAGACAAGAATACCTTACAACTGGAGCACAAAACAATCACAGATGATGTTTTCTGTGCAGCAGTTGATCGGCAGGAGAAAGATGGTGGGCTGTTATAGTGTGGTACCACCGTGTACAGTTTGTTTCACAGCCACAATGCACCGTGGTTTTTTTTTCTAATTATGAATTATTACCGGACTCTGGGGAGGCCAATCCATGATTGATAGTGTTCCATTGTGTGTTTTTCTATCAAGGTGTGCTTTTACTGCATTGGCAGTGTGTTTGGGATCATTGTCATGCTGAAAAATGAAGCTGCCCTAACACTAATCGGTGAAATGCATCCCCAAACTTTGACAGAGCCGCCACTATGTTTTACAGATGGCTGTAGATACTCACTGTTGTACCTCTCTCCTTACCTCTTCCATGCATACTGACGATGATTTGAACCAAAACTTTCAAATTTGGATTCATCACTCCATAAAACCTGTTGCAACTGATTTTCAGTCCAGTTCTTGTATATACTGGCATACCTCAGCCTTTTGACCCTGTTTCCCTTCCTTAAGAATGGCTTCTTGACAGCCACCCTTCCACTGAGACCATTTCTGATGAGGCTTCAGTGAACAGTAGATGGATCAACTGAAGGGCCAGAAGCATCTCTCAGGTCCTGTTTGAGGTCTTTGCTGGATTTGTTCCTATTTCTTAAGGACATAACTTTCAGATACTGGTCATGTAGATAGTTTTTCTTAGGCTTCTTCTTTTGTCCTGCACTTGTCCACTTTCATCAAATTTTTTTAAGGATACACTGCACACCACGATGAGGTATGCCAAGTTTTCAGCTAGTAGTTCTTTGGGAATCACCTTGTTGGTGCAAAACTACTATTTTATGCCTGTCAAACTGTGTTATCACTGGCATTTTTCATAGATTTAACAAAAGAAATGGTAGCAAATTATTTTCTTTAAGGCAGTTTTTGTGACAGGCTGCTAGTAACAAAGTGCCTAAAGATACTATTAAAAGCTGGTTCTTTGCTAAGTTGTGTGTTATGTGTAGACACGACACTGGTTCATCCCTTGAGTTAGGTGCCTTTTTTATGCTTGAATGATTCATAGGTCAGGGTTAAGTAGCTTAACAAACAAAAAAAAAACATTCCTCTGAAAATGGTCAGGTACAAGGACTGGACTGAAAATGAGTGACAAAGCAGCCAATGTCCAAAGAAAAACTTTGAAAGACCTTCAGAAAGCCTGAAGAACTATTGCTCAAATGACAAGAAGGTCTGGCTCCTTGGAAGCAAAATAGAAAGAAATGAGGAGTAACTCAAAGACTTTTGCATACTACTGTAAGTAGCTGAATAATAACACACTACAGTTTCACTCACCAAACATGGAGTACAAGCTTCTTGGATGCCTACACAACAGGCCAAATTATTTGGCAGGTAATTCCATTTCTCTTGAGTTAGGCTATCTAGAGAGAGATTTTGGTGGACTCGCTGGTTTATAGCAAGCTTAACTGTTGTGTGTGTGGTCATTGAGAAAAAAAAACCACTCCTCTTATACCACAATACTTTGAGCACAGTTTCCTATAGTTAATTTTTTAAAGGCTTCACAATCAATTTCTTACTGGTTAAAATTAAAGAAGTTTAAGTTGATAGTGCTAAGTTACACTCACTGATTCCAAACAAGCAGACCTTTAAATCTGCCCTAATATGGGGTAAATTACTTGGGATGTTGAACTGGGTCAGAGCACATTACTTACACCAACTAGTCTGCCCTAACCTGTGCTGACAGGGGCCTTGGTATGTGTAACAAGCACCAAAGTAAATCACAGCAGTAACTCCCTGAGATGGTGCCAGTCTGGTGTAAACTTGCTTTGCCATTTGCTGTTGGTTCTAGAGGAGCTTTCTTGTCCACTGCAAGAAAGCTTGTGTTTGGTGATAAAGTGGCCACAAAGCAAAGAAAAAAAAAAAACAACAACGCATCTTTAATTGAAAAAAGAGTTGTCACCTTTTATGCTTTCAGGTAAGAGGTTTGGGTCTATTACACTATTTATGTCAACAAGCAACATGATTATGTGCACCACGGTATTCTGAACAATTTGTCTATCGTTTGATTTGAAACACATCTAAACAGCACCGAATTTAAGAAAGTCAGTGATATTCTATGATAGCATAATACTGCTACTGCAGAACTAATTACACATAAGAGTGTGGACTTAATTACTTGTACTGACCATGTAAATGAGACCTTGTCTGGCTGAGCCACTGAAAGTAATAGGCATCCAGTGTATTTGGGTCAGTGCCAGTTTTCCAAGCCCAACAGAGGGCAGTCTAGCACTCAGTTGGCTCCCAGTAGGGTCCCAACATTTAATTAAAATCATCAATCACTTTTTGAAAGTTTCAGCACAAAGAGCCAATCCACTGCTTGGAGACCAAAACATAAGAGAAGGCACAAGGCATATCCACCTCAGTCACATTTATGCTATGTATGCATATGCACCTTTTTTATAACTTATACTAAAGTTGGGAAGAGGATCTAATAAAGAAAGTGTTGTTGTTTCATAAGGCACTATAGTTTGTGGAGCAATGAGGCATGGGCGAGATATGTTTTTTCAGTACATATACAAAATGTCCAGATACAGTAGAATAAGTTGCAAGTTTAGGTACACCTATAAGCTAATGAAGTATAATACAACAGTCCTGTAATAGATCCTATATTTATGATTTTTATATTCACTGTAATATTTTTTCTAATATTTTGGTCAGTCTTGTCAAAGGTAAGATGTATTTGGATGCCTGTTTTCTTAGACTACACTGGTGTTAGCTCTAGTTTTAAAATGTAAGTGTGTCCAGGTCAAATTCACCTTTCCGTGGCACCAAATTTACCACCTATTATCAAATATACTGTAGTTAGGCGATATCATAGCCACTTTCAGTGAGTGCTGACTAATTGGAAGATTATTTGTTCAAAACATCTTTCCCATCACCAGAACTGCAGTGACAATATAATGATCCCTCACCATCCTCCCACCCAGTGAACACTGCCAATGGACAGTTAGCTACTGTTGCTATGCATGTGCAGATTTTATTCTCAAAATGCATTGTAATTTTTTTTTTAAAGAATGGCCACTGTAACCTCACCTACTGTATTTGTTTGTGGACTCCAGTTTTGAAATCTCATCTTGAGCATTTTGGCCATTGCCACCTTTTTTATTTGATCTGACAGAGAAATCGAGTGCACCCTCACTACAGTAGCGACTTGTTAAGTTACACTTGAAACTAGCGATAACATATTAAGAAATTGATGAACAGCAGACTCCTTTTCTTGTGGGCTTATATGCAATCTGAATTCTTTTTTTCAACCAGAGTAGTCGCCCCCTGATGGCCATTGGCTTCACTGTTCAGACCGTGAGTCTATGTCCATCCTTTTTATACAGTCTATGCTTGAAAACAATGGCCCAAGTTGACTTTTAAATTTTTCCAACTGGCATGGATACTTTCATAAGAGGGGATTGGGAGCTGGAAGAAGATAGCGAGCCATAAATGTTTGGTAATTATGTGGTTATTTAACATAAGTGTTGTGTCTGCAGGCACCCACTGGATTTGATTATTTAAAGAAAATGTGCTTGTATTGGGAACCTTGTGCTTGCACAATCAATTTGTGATGAATCTGCAGTAATTCTTGCAATCATAACAATGCAAAAGCACCTAAACCACTGTAGCAAGTCAAGCACTTGTTTGCACTTGCATCTTCATGATCATGTTTTACTTAAAGTATTATGATAATCCATTTGACTTCTTATTGATACCTTAATTATAGTAGAATACTGTCAACATTTATCACAGCTGTAATCTGGTATCTGGAATAACATTAAAAATTCTCAACATAAACGCACATTTCAGTTTGGTTCATTTTAAGGTCATTTTGAAAGTTTGCCTAATGGAGCTTGTAAGCCAGTTAATCCTAGGATGAATTAACTTATCCAGCAAAGATTCAGTCCGACAGTGTGCGCACAAATGTGTGTTCATTCTCTGTAAATCCTTCCTTTGATCAGCTTTATTTTTGTCTTTTTCTCTCTCCATTGCATGGTCGTTCTCCACAACCGTCCACATTTCTCACTTCACTACATCTCATCCACACTGACCTTTTTGCCTTCATGTTCTATTTATTAGCATTCCTCTCTTCCCTAAGCTATTTAGGATTTTCTGTGTTTATTATTTTCTTTATTTGGAAATCTCCTGTTTTTAACCAATCAGGCCTAATAGCACTAAATACATTTTATTTCCACCTTCCACCATCCTGGGTACTGTAACATTGCTCATCAACACCTCTCCTTCCATTTTTAAATCTTTATCCTTTACCTTTCCTGACCTCTCCTCACTTCTATGTTTGTCTCACCTGCCAATTAACACATTTCATCTGGGACCTGATGGGTCTTCTCACCTTGCTGGCATCACAATCTGTGGCTAGAGTGATAATCATACAGATTTTACAGAAAATGATCAAAATTGTGTTTGCCTGCGCCACTTCCTGCTCTTTACCTCTGATGAAGAGTAGAATAAGTCTTTTATGTGACTGCAGTCACACTGAGATAAAAGGCGCACTCAGAGATGAATACTTAGTTTAATAAATCTGAAAAAACTGTCACTTTTCAGCTACGCTCTCTTCTGACACATTCAGCTAAACTTAAGGCGAGGTCCACAGTACATTCAAGGGCTTGTTAAATCCATATATAGTTGAGCTCAATTTATTCATGATGGTGTATCAAATAAAATCACAAGTTGCATCTCTACTCACTCACCTCTTCCTCTGGAAAATTACTATAAAAAAAAAATAGGTTTCTAATAGGGCACCCATTATAGAGAATTCTCTCACGGTAAAGTCAATGGGTAGCCTAGTCCCACCTGAGGTCCAGCCACATGCTCACGGGAGAAGTTTACCTTCAGGACTTTGTGCTAGAAAGAAAAAAGTGCTTTCTAATTAAGCTTAATTAACACACGGGTAATGTTGTGAAAGGGACTATTTTAACATAAATCACAACCTTTTACTAAACCAAACTAAGTAGTCCTAAAGCTAACCAAGCTGTAACTGAAAACTGAAAGAAAAAAAATTAACTGATGCTAAAAATGATTAATAAACATTGGCTTTTCACTTGGATTCAAACCACTAACTACTGGGTGAAAGTCCTGTTTAAGCTGTTCATCCACTGCAGCTTTCTCCTGGTATGGTAACACATTATGCTACCTCCCTAACTTCCTGAAGTCTTTCTGTCAGAAAGTCCAAATATCCAACTTCTCCTAGTGGCAAACATTGTCACAAAATTATGCTGGACATGTTGAACCTATGCTAAAGTTCCAGTGCAATTTGATGGTTACGCTGACCTTGGTGCATCAACAATAAACTATTTTTTTTTAAGTAGGCTAAAGTGCTATCTGACAAAGCGCTTGGTACTTCAAGGTTTGCATTATTGATTTGGGCGGAGGTCCAAGGTCAGGGTTTACCTAACATCTCTCAGAGGTGTCCTGCCAGTATCCTCCTCCTCCATTAAACTTCACTGTAGATCACCCACACAAACTACAACCTCATCTCAGCCCCCCGCCAAACAACTCACCTTCATCTTAAACTGCATTCATCTTAAATTCATTCTATCTCTCTTTCTTAAGCTTTTGCCTTTTGGTCTTCCCTGCTGTTCTTCTTCTTTACCATCTCTCCTTTATGTTTTCACACACAATTTAGGTCTGGATACTGCTAAGCCAGGTTAATGAGACAGATGGCAGGGTGGGCTCCATGGTGGCAGAGGGGCGGCATCGATTTCTGTGACACTGGCTGCTTTTGGGAGCATATGTCTGAGTGAAGGCTTCTGCCCCCTCGACTTCTGTTCCTCAGCTTGCGGTGGCAAGGGCAAGGAAATGAAGAGAAAATGTGGAAAGCATATAATAAGAGGAGAGGTGATGCTAATGCAGGGAGAAAGATGTGATACCGAGGAAGATACAGAGAGAGAAAATACATGTAAAAAGCAACTTTAAGGGGAAAAAAAGGAAAAGAAACTGATAAGAATTCTATTCATGGAAAGAAGCGGTTCGTGCTGTTTTCTTCCCTGCACATTAAAGACTCTCTATCTTTTCTATCTATCTGTGATGCTGGGATCCATACAGAAGGCTAATTTACCACAGTCTGCACAGTTCCCAGTTGCCTGGAACGCAATAACAGCTCTCATCTAACCGCTCATGGTGATTATCACCCTACCTAAGATAGCAGGGGATTGGATCACCATACCATTTTGATCATCAACTCACATCTCCTTGTTCTTTCCATCACCTGCTCTTTTCTTTGTCACCTTAACCTGTTTCTCTGTGTCTTTGTAAGTTCATAGGTGTGCTTTGTCATTTTAATTTTGGGCCCGAGGCAGTTATTGCATCAACCTGATTGCCTATGCAGTGAACAGAACGAGAAAGACAGAGTTTATGCCTTCCTAGTGGTTTCAGCAGAAGTCACCCGTTCCTGTGAAATGAGATTAAACTGAACAGTGGTTGTCATTTCTGCTTCTTAGCTTTGATCCATTTTCGCTCAGGCGAAAGGAGAGACACCTCAGGGGGCCTGCTTGGCTGGTGGACGGCCATGCTTCACTCAACACCTCAGAGGTCGCTGACAAATGCCGGTGCCCAATCTGCATTCACAACAGGGGTGCATATCGGCTCGCCACCTTCTATTCTCACATCTCTCCACGGGTACACTGGTCCAAATCTTAGGTTTTATTTTAGCATCTGACTCACACTCAGGCTACATACACACTAATATGTTTCTTTTTAAAATAGCATTTTAAAATAACCTGTTTAGATGCATGTTTTAGCATAGTTTAAGAAATATTTTCTGTCATTTATACTTAAACACATATTATGTGGACATTCATGTACACTGAGTATGGTGGTATAATGCAGTGCAGAGGTCTATTTGCTTGTAGAAAATGCTGAACAGGAAGAACAGCAATGGCCTGAAGTAAAACCAGGAATTTCTTTGCTTGGACTGACGAGGTGGAACTGTTACTGAAAGCAAAATGCGAGTTAGGAGAGATCATTTGGAAGAATAGAACATGATTTATTGGGATACAGAAAATAATTAATCTATTTGGTGATTAGACTCCGATGACCCATCATGGCAGAATGGAATTCCAACAGTGATAGGAGTTAGGACAGGATCCCCCGGAGTCTAGACGCTGGTGGTTTTGAAGATGTAGGCTTGGATGGCTTCTGAGTGACCCGGGTGAGGCAGAGATGGGGAGGAGGTGGGTTGCACGAATGAGAGTCTGAAAGACGGAATGACAGAAGAGCACAGAGATTTAAAGCACACAGGTTGGAGGCTGATTAGCTCACTGAAGGCGGGCAAGAGAATGACTGGACAAAAGTAATGATGTCAGTATTGAGTTGACAGCGTGGGGAAGTGGAAGTGATGTATAGAACAGACTGGCAGCCCAGGAAGCAGACAGATGAGTGATTACAGATCTTTCTTATTGAAGTTACGCATAAGCTTCATTAGAAAGGCGTCATTGTAGCCAAACGTACGGCAACATATTAGAGCAATACTGAAAGTATTATCCACCACCAGAGGAAGCCATGGGAATAACATAGTCCTTGGGTTCTGTTTGTCTGAGTTTTGGATTGTTGGTTAATATATTTAATTAATATTTCTAAAGTTTCAAGTTTGGATCTTTGTGTATTTTTGGATTCCTGTTTTGATTTCTTTATTATTCTCATCTATTATGACTTTATTCTTTTGAGTTTCATTCCTGCTTTGATTTCATTCTTACCCCTGCTTGAGTTTCTAGCACCTTCACGGTTTCCCTCTCTAGTCCCTTTGCCCTCCTGTGTTCCCTTTTCTCTGTCATCTTGTTAAATGTGAGTCTTTTTGTCTCTGGTTCCGTTGCTTCCTGTTTTACTTTGAAGGTTGGTTTTCTTTCATATCCTATGTTAGTTTTACTCCCTGTCTCTGTCTTCCCCTGAGTCCCTGGTTGTTTTCACATGCATTCTAGTCCCTCCTTTTTCTTGTTGAGTAATTAGTCCTTAGTGTATTTATAGTCCTGCCTTACTCATTGGCAACAGTATTGATACCAACAATGCCATCTTCGCCTCCAGTTGACACACAACTTCAAACAGCACACAGACAGGCACACAGCCCCTCAATCACTAACAGCTGAACAGTAGCTGACGTTCACAACACTGAACAACACTTTATGAAGAATTTCAAGAGGTCAGTAAAGCTCCCATTTCAACAACACTGAAACACTAAACAGTTATCATAAATGTTAACGCACACATTAACATTAGCCATTTAACTATTAGCCATTATCCAGCAGACACAAACCCAGCATCAGGGGTGTCACAAGCTAGTCTACTCCTAGTGCCGGTGTTGGTCCCAAACCCAGATAAATGGGAGGGTTGCGTCAGAAAGCACATCTGGCATAAAATCTGTGTCAAATCAAACATGAGGATCCATCTGCTGTGGCAACCCCGAAATAAGGGGACAGCTGAAAGTACCTTTATCCGAAGTGTTAAATTATTATTAGGGTAGCAGGTAGCGGCTATGGCTAATAATAAAATAATAACGTTAATGTTGGAGATAGGCAGTAAACGTTATCAGTCCTGCCAGTCTGTAATGTAAATAGACAGTGTTAATTTAACAGGATAGCACAAGTATTTGTGTCTAAAAATGGTTTTGTTTCTCTTAAAGTTGCAGATTGAAATTGAGAAACGTCAACTAGACAGAAACAGTGACAGCATAGTTTAACAACTCTATTTGATCATAAATGAAATATGGTGCCAAGTCACAAGAAGCACAGCACTTTCTCAGACAACCTAAAAATAGTGTTGTCTTTGATGCTGTTCATTTTTTTTGCCTCTGTAGTATTGAAAATGGTATTGAGTATCAAGTGTTTGTTTTTCCTGGGTATGGGTAATGAGTTTCCTGCTAACTATAATATTATGGCATACTTTTTGTGACTGATAAGACCAGTGTCAGGCAGCACAACTAGGCATCATCCATTTCCAAAAGTCTAAAAACTATAACTGGATCAACAGTGTTTCCAAAAGTCGCCATTTAAGGGGTTCTAAAATGGTGTAGTAAAGTGGATGCTCATAAAAGTTAGACATTTTAAAACAAAAACATATTTTGTTACACATTAGGGTGGACGTATCCTCACACAAATTCTCTGTAGAACATGATCATGACAGGCAGCAAAATGAGCAGAGGTATAATTTCTGTAATGGAAGATGAGTCTAAAAGTTGGTTAAAAGGTTGAAGGTTTATTGCCTTTGAGAAAATATTACCAGTTTCCAAACAGTGTTTGTTTTGTTTTATTTCTTAAAGTTTAGATTTAAACATTGTATGCTGTCGCAGTGAACTGAAATCTGTTGCATGCAGCCAGGGTGTCTGTTTGAGGCATGAAAGCTTAATTATGATTTTACATGATAACGCTGGAGGGAATATTTCTGAGCTCAGTGTTTCTGTTCAGTACTACTTTACACTGATTTGGAGAAGGAAGGTTGCATATCTGATTGCAGCACCAGTCCCAAACACTTCCTCACATCGATACCACTCTCATTTCTGTACAGCTCATGTGAAGCTGAAACCACCAGTTGGCTTAGGCTAGCATGAAGAAACAACTAATTTGGCCTCATCTAAAGATAACAGAATCCACCTACCAGCATGTCTAAAGCTATTTTATTCTGTTTGTTTATTCTGTGTAAAAGCATTCGTGTGAAAATGACATTTTGAGGATTTATATGCTAGGTTATTTGTTGGTGCTAAAGAAAGGCTAATGCCAGGATTTGATTTCATGAAATTTTTAAGGACTATAATCATTTTAATAAAATGTATAGAAGGCATCTTTGACCCATATATAATATGTTCAGTCCCAGTACCCAGACTCATTGGAGTAATGGGTCTACTCAGATCTAGAGGTTGAAATCTATTCCTATTTTGCTAGATATGGGGAATATTTTCCATGAAACATTTGTTATTCAAGCCCAAGTTGTGTCATCAGATGTGCATCCCGGTGGCTCATTGTAAATAAACAATGTACCAGGAAAAACGTGAAGTGAGAAAGAAACAGAATGATAGATAACAGTGAGACATAAAGCAGCTATAGGTCCCCACTGATGCATATTTTAACCGATGTTACCTAGCAGAGAAAAGTGGGGTGTGAAATTGAACATGATAAAAATAGAGAAGAGAAAGGTAAGAAATGAATAACCTACTTTTCCTTCCAGTTAAAAAAACTAAGGTAAAGGAAGAGGAAAGGAGAGATTAAAGAGAAAGAAAGGGATTAGTGATGCTGCCACACAGTGATGAAGAGATTATGCTTATGTAAAAAAGGAAGAAGGATCACTTTAATAATACAAACAGGGGGTTTGAGTTTCTGGACAGATACTCAGCAGGCTAACAGTGGTTGTGATATTACACTTTGCTCAGTAGAAGAAGGGCATCACTCTGTGTGTATGGGATTGTATGATGTGTGTGGACATGTATGCTTGACAGGCATCCATTTTTGTACATGGAGTAACATTTGTGTGAAATGTCCCTTGGCCTTGTGAATGCAATTGTGTTTGCATTTATGCGTCGTAATGCCTAGTCATCCATGACTGAGATCATGTTCTTTTGTCAGTCGTCATTCTCCATCATGTCTTATCAGTGTGTATGAAGTCTCTGATCTATAGACTTATCCTGTCTGTATTTTCAGCAACAACAGTCTCCTGTTAGCACCCTTTACACACAAAGTCCTGGTGAGAACCACGTGTAAGTAAAGGTAGTGATCCTGATCTGCTCAGACAGGTGCCATGCCTTTATCATCCATTAGCCCAAATCTCACATATACACTGCATGGTGGAGATTGAGGTCGCTGTAGATGATGACAGATAATGGGATGCTAGTGACAGCTAGGCATCTCTTTGTACTTTACACATGAATAAGTTTGCCAATCTTGTCAGAAGCATTAGGTCTTATGGCTGCAGAGCTTCATTGAAGTGGGTCTGCAGTTGGTCCATGCAATACAAGATTTGCAGCATGCTTTCATTAGATTAGGTCCCAGATATGAACTGAAAATCTCACAAAAAGTTTTTCTGCTATTATTGTGTTTTTTGCTTTAAAGTTTACAGGTACTCCTACTGAGAAACACTGTCATTTACAAGATATATTTTTTAAACTTATTTACATTTACTTCATCTCTGTGTGATCCTCCTTTTTGTACAATGTTGACAGCTGTGAGTACGAGAGGCTTAACATTTTTGTGACTGGTCGTGGGCTGTCAGATTTAAGTGTGCTAACTAAGCTATCATGAGCACAAGTCCCAGACCAATTAATGTCTGACCTCTTTTCCTGACAGCAGACATATCTCCACTTAGAGATACACAAAGAACTACAGATATATCAGCAACAACTGTCAAAGTCCTAGGGTTTTGCGTTGGTTTGGGGTTTTGAATTCCTAATTAATTTGAGTTTGGGTTTATATTATTTGAGTTCTGGTTCCTGTTTAGTATTTTTTTCTTGGCACATTTTGGGCCTCTTAGTACCAACTGAGCATCATTCAAACGCCACAGTCTACCTGAGTATTGTTGCTGACTATGCCCATCCCTTTATGACCACAGTGTACCCATCTTCTGATGGTTGCTTCCAGCAGGATAACACACCATGTCAC
>VUQI01041585.1:0-13106 GCA_015106735.1 Paratilapia polleni | reverse complement strand
AGTGTGCTATTAATAAAGCACGTGTAGGTTACACTATGAAAATAAGTCACTATGTGAAAGTTAGTAGTTAGTTAATCAAGCAACACAAGTTAAGCTACACAACAAGCACCACTGTGCGATGCAACAGGAACAGGAAGTGATACCTTACCACAGTCCACACCAAGTGAGGATATTATACTATAGAAATTCATATGGATGTAGCCACCATGAAATTCCATCTTGAAGCCCCTATCAGAACATTGGGGAAGATAATGCCAGCTGGGGTGTAGGAGGGGTGTAATGCATCATAGGGGTCATCAGGTGGGCACCTTCCTTTATAGGTGTTTCGATGATAGCCCCGCTATACTTCCAGAGGGCTCATCAGCAACATCTGTCATCCCAGGTGTCCCCCCCTCTGCTTTACCTCCCTTTATTCACCTTGGTGCTGCAGTCACCGCTGATACTCTGGGACCCAGGTGATATCTCTCCTCTTGATCCAAAGCCAGCGACTATGTCCTTCAGCAGCCTGATGGTTGACTTGTCCTCTGCAGCCAATCTCAACTGGGCAAATTCTGGATTTCCAGCCACATTGCTGAGCATCAGCTACTAGCTAAACATACTTCAAGCTCTTGCATTCATGGGCCTCCTCAACCGTTAGTCCTCACTTCGAACTGCCTTCTTGCCCTGGGAGAAGGCAAAGCATGAGATCAGGTCTGAGGCTTATTCTCATGATCTCGGTTGGGAAGCACAGTTGTTGGTTCAAGTCCACTAATAGCTTCCAGTCATGTGCTCTGTCTAGCTGGCCCATGTGTTGCGTGGATGTTTCATGTTTGCTCAGCTCCACGCCGTCGTGACGAACGCAATCGATGCTGCAGGATAGAATGAGGAATTCCATTGATGAATGTTTTCTAACTTTTCGATCTCTTTCATTTTGTCATTCTTTTCCGACTCTTTTAGAAATAACTACTACAGATACTGCTACTTTTCCTGCTGTGACTACAGCTCCACCAACTGAAACCACATTTCCTACACAAGGTGTAATGTGTTATACCTAACATGAGTGTACTACACATACAGCACAGAGAAAGTACTCAAGTAAAGCACAAGTATATTGATTTCAAGTAGTGTGTGAGCACTTAAACTTCATACTATAGTAATTAATATGGATTATCCACCATGAAGTTCCATCTTGAAGCCCCTGTCAGAGCATTTTAACTGTCTGGGTGTTTGAAAGTGGGTGTGATGATTGAGGAGTAGATCTAAGAAACTGAGTACCCTGCATGCCCATACGATAGCAACCTATCAATCACAAGATACCCTACTTTATTCTATTTTTGACTGTAAATTAGACCCTAAATTACAAAACAAACACCATGTTGTACTTCATAAAACTTTAAACTAGTGATTGAGACTGTAAAGTTGTTATGAAAGTCTTACTAAGGACTTGAATTAATTAAAAGAAGGGATGTTTTCCATAGTCTGTAGAATCTGACTTCTTTTGGCAACCAGATGACTCGCCCCCTGCTGGCTGCTAGAAAGAATGCAGACTTTAAGAACTTCTGTATTGGCTTCATTTTTCATACCAGGTGCTATGCCCATCTTTTATAAACAGTCAGTTATTGCTTAACCAGCTAACTGAATAGTAACATCTGCTGTCAAATGAGCAAATTTCTCACACATAATGTAGCCTAACATGAACTTATTGAACATTAAAAGTACTAAAGTAAAGCACAGGTATGATATTGATATTTGGATTAAAAAAAAAACTTTTCTGCTAACTTTTCTCTCTCTTTCACTTTGTCATTCTTTTCCCACTTTTAGAAATAACTGCTACAGATATTGCTACTTCTCCTGCTGTGACTACCACTGACTGAAACCACATTTCCTACACAAGGTATAATGCATTATGACCTTATGTAGCCTAACATGAGCATATTGCACATACAACACAAGGAAAACACTCAAGTGATGCACACAAGTAGTTCTTGAGCACTTAAATGATATACTGTCGTAATTAATGTGGTACTGAGTTTGGTTATTATCATCATCATTATTATTATTATTATTATTACTGTAAAAATGTTAAAAATGTGGCATGCTTGATCATAATGGACAATTGATGTGCTTAACTCTAGAACACTAACGTCGGGTGATTTTCACCCGTGCGATTTTGGTTATATGAACTCTTGTATAGCTGGAAATAAAAGAAGAGTACTTCAATTTGCCATGTATTGTTGTGTTTTAATATATTTGGATGAGAAGTACTTTTTTGGGGGGGGGTATATTATATTGTAAAATACACCCAACGTTAGTGATGGTGTTACAAAAATGTACGTTAGTGTTCTAGGGTTAAAGAAGCGATTGTGTGCACTATTTTAAACATTACTTGATTATTGTTAATGCACTTGTTTTTTTTGTTTTTTGTTTGTTTGTATTAATACCAAACTGAAGAATTATTTACACACTAAAATACATTTGAATTTCAATAATTACAATTTCCAGTTGTGCAGACGAGGACAATAGTGAGGCTGAGAATGAAAAGCAGTGCTGATCTGACAAATTCGACCATCAGAGATCAAGTGCTACAGTGGTAAAATATTTAATGACACTGGTGCAATCCAGAAGTACACAACAAACTACTGATTTTCTAAACTACTGTTTCATGTGTTCACCATTGGAGGGAGTCAGACACTCCCTCCAGTGTGTGTGTGTGTGTGTGTGCATGTGCTGTCTTTTTTGCAACAGCTGAGAGCTATCTAAGAGCAGTTAAACATGAGCCTCTGGGCTTCAGCAGGGTTCAAGAACTGAAGGTGCACAACATGGTCTTTAGTGTGTGCTAGAGGGAATGGGCACAGGAAAGTAAAGCAGAATGACAATGCATTGGAAACACTTAAGATATTTAAGTAATCTTATATGGCCACTAGCGACAAACTTAAATATGACGTGTCTGCATTTGCATATGAGCACTTCCATGTAAAATGGAGCATTTTCCTAAACTTACTCACACTCTTGCTGAAAGTTAAATCAGGAGCTTTAGTGCATTTTTTTTTAAAGACAGAGCAAAAGGAAGACTGAGAGAAAAAGAGAAAATATATGTTAGGTCAGTGAGAGTAGATCAGATTCATGCAAACATGTTTTGAAGACAGGGATTCTGCTTCAAATAAAACTGAGTAAGGTATTCCAGCACTGAGCAACACAGAGGAGAAAAAAAAATTATATTTGGATTCAGGGCAGTACAGACTCAGTAATTGTTTCACTTGTGTGCAGATGCAGATGTAATATAAAGCTACTTAGTTTATAGATTAGGAACAAACACTGATGAAGGATTATTTTTCTGTCTTTGTTGTCTTATTGTCATAAATTATACATGAAATGAATCACAGTCCAAAAATCCACTGTCAATAACAGGGATGAAGGTGTACTCTGATGTGGCTGAAAACACAATCATCAATGTAAACTTGAAGATGGTAGAAAAATAACTCATGATGTTTGAAAATATGAGGGTATGTGGGTCTTCATTTAAATGAGATACAAAAGTAAGAATCAAATTCCACAATTTGTAATCCATATATAAAAATCGTGATGACACAAATCAGAGAAATATGAAAAAACAGATGCTCTGTAGCTACCAGATCACTAAATGTGGGTGAACTCACTAGTTGCCCCGGCTTCATGGTGGTATTATACTGGAAACACTAGTTAAATGCCAGCTTCATCAAATTATTGGTAGAGTTTGCTTCCCTAATATTTTGAGGTAGGATGTTCCAGAGTTTAGGGGCATAAACAACAAAAGCTGCATCACCAGTTTTTCTCTGTGAGGAGCATTGCATATCTAACACTTTGGCAGTGGAGGATCTAAAAGTACGAGACTGTCAAAAATATAAGATGGTCCAAGACCATTTAATATTTTATATATATGTAAGACTCTTTTAAAATCAATTCTGAGATACTGGAAGCCTGTGTAGCTCTGCTAAAACTGGAGTAATTTGCTCTCTGTTATTTGTTTTAGTTAACAACTGTTCAGCAGAGCTCTGGAGAAACTGCAGCTTACTGAGTCTTTTTAGAAAGTCCTGCAAAAAGAGCATTGCAGTAATCTAGTCTACTACAGATGAATGCATGAAGGAGTTTTTCAGAGTGATTGAAGCAACTGAGGCTTCTGGGATATTATGCCTTCATAAGCGGAGACAGCAGTTTGTCAAACTCCCACATCAGCGGTCCCTGTTAGTCTTTGTGAGATGGCTAGAAGCACAGAACACTCCACCTTGTTTTCCATGAAAACTGCTGCGTCCGCTGGGTCCATTGTGGTTGAGTCGTTCTGTCATGGTCAGCTGTGTGGAGTGTGGAAGTTGTTAGCGGACCCAAATGCAGAACGCAGGAGATGGTAATTAACAGAAGGTGAGTGTTTAATGTTGGAATGGTCAAAGAAAAGCACAGTCCAAAAACAGAAAATAACATCCAGGAGCCAAGAGGAATTACTACACTGGGAAACACTAGGGAACACACAGCTATGGGGGATGACTCGATAAAGAACCAGGGGAGACTGAGACAATAAATACAAAAGGTAAAGGCTAAGGGAAAACAGGTGGTGAACACAGCGGGAGCAACTCAGGGATAATAAGACAAGGGAAGTAGAACTCAAGACAATACACAAGGAACAACGAACCACCAAAATAAAACAGGAACTGAGACAACCAGAGACACATAATATAGACACGTGAATAAACTTAACACGGGAGAATTGACACAAGAGGATGGAACACTGTGGGAAGAATAAAACTCTAAGTAACTAAGAATTAAGGACAGGACGGAGGGAAACAATACATGAAACAATATAAACACTAAGCGAACCAAGAATCAAAATAGAAATATTAGAATATTTAAATAAAACTCCAAAGTCCAAAAAACTCAAAAACAGTGGGTTAACTGACCCAGGACCATGAGAGTGAGGGGTGTGAATGTGGGGTTGTTAAACCTGCAGTAAAACACATTCAGGTCGTCGGCCAGTTGATGGTTCTCCACAGTGTGGGGGGATGGTCTCCTGTAGTTGGTGATGTGCTGCAGGCCTCTCCACACTGACGCAGATTCGTTAGCTGAAAACCTATTTTTCAGCTTTTCAGTGTAGCACCTCTTTGTTACTTTGATCTCCTTTGTCAATGTGTTTCTGGCTTGGTTATACAGGATTCTGTCCCCACTTCTGTAGGCTTCCTCAGCCCGACGAAGCTGCCTGAGTTTTGCTGTAAACCAGAGTTGTTGTTATTGTAGGTGCAGAAGGTTTTAGTTGGCACACACATGTCCTCACAAAATCTGATGTAGGATGTCACAGCATCAGTGAGATTGTCCACATCTGTAGCTGCAGCCGCAAAGACACTCCAATCAGTACAGTGAAAACAGGCCTGTAGGTCCAGCTTTGCCTCGTTGGTCCACCTCCTCACTGTCTTGACCACAGGCTTTACAGATCTTAGGGTTTGCCTGTAAGTCGGGAGAAGACGAACCAGGTAGTGATCGGAGAGTCCCAAAGCAGCATGGGGGATGGAGCAATAAGCATATGTGGTGTAGCAATGGTCCAGTGTGCTTTTGTCCCTGGTAGGACTTAATGTGCTGACTGTATTTTGGCAGCTCTTGGCTGAGGCTTGGGCTGTTAAAGTCCCCAAGAACAGTGAGCAGGGAGTATGGGTGTATGTGCTCCATGTTAGTTATCTGGTCAGCCAGATGTTATAATGTCTCACTAACACAGGCCTGAGGTGGGATGTAAACACCAACCAGAATAAATGAGGTAAACTCCAGTGAATAAAACGATTTACAGTCAATGAAAATGGTCTCTAAGTGAGGACTGCATTATTTTTTTTTAGCACTCTGACATCTGTACACCAACCTTCGTTTATATAGAAGCAGATTCCACCTCCCCTCGCTTTCCCAGAAAGCTCCGTATTTCGTTCCACTCAGAAGTTGGAAGCCCGGCAGATATAATGAGGTATCTGGGACATGTTCACCCTGCCAGGTTTGAGTGAGGCACAGGGCGGCAGATCTGGAAAAGTCTGTGTTTATTCTGTTGGGTAGCAGCAGTTCATCCATCTTGTTGGCAAGAGATCGGACATTCGCCAGGTGAACTAAAGGGAGCGTAGATCGGAATCCCCGCTGACAGAGTTTAACGAGTGCTAGTTTGATAACTAGATTGACAGATGTGTAACAGTTCCTCTCTGCTGTGTGTGAACAGCGAGGGAGAGCTGGAAACTGAACAAATAAACAAAAACAGAAAAAGTACCAGAGAGCGCAGTACCCAGGCTGCCATCCACGGCGCCATCTTGTCGTCATCTACATAATATATTATTGCAGCCTTGATGCTCTGACATTGTGATTTGCATGTTTTGATGCTGTAATATCATGTTATTTGGAGTTGAATAACTTAACCTCCTGAGATCCAAGTTCTTGTTTGTGATACATTTTTAATTTCTCCTAGCTATTCATGATTAGTTTGACCTGATAAGCACATAAACTAATCTGCGTCTTTGAACAAGAAGTTGTTACTTTTTTTTACATAGTTCTTACATTTTTTATTTTATTTTTTTTTTTACAGTATGTCCCCAAATGGGGATAATGGGCTTATTTTACAGCATAACTCAATAAAGTCCTCATTGCTTAACTCAGTATAACACACTATGGAGCAGGATGAAGTATAAGGTGCAGAAAAACCAAAATGTAATGTAATATGAGGACACAGGGTCTCAGGAGGTTAACGGTTTTGTGTGAGTATGTTTGTAATGTACCTTTTTCATCAACCAAATAGTAGCATTCACTCCTACATAATTTTCTTAATGTCTTATGTTCCAATTAGACTTGCCCAATGACTGCCACTGGCTCTTTAAATCTCTTATGATTCACCTGTAACCAAATACCTTTTGGCTTTTCCATAATCATTTTGCATAAAGTATGAATAAAATGACCTTCAGATCCACACAAGGGTTTTACAGACAAGACACGGCAGATGCAGTTCCCCATATCAGGTACTTTTATAACTCTGATTATAAATCATTCTTATAAATTAATTATATTATTAAATGTCTTTTCTTCTAGATGCTTGTTACTGAACAGGTTCACATAATATTAAATATAAAGACAAGATACTTAGTCTTTGTTTTAAGTTTTAAACTGATACACTGTAGTTTACAAAATTTAATGTGACTTAAAAGGTGCTGTTTTGTGTTTGTTGTTTCCAGACTATTTCTTCTACTTTTGAAGTCATGTATCATAAAACTGTCACAGGTAAATTTAAACAGTGAAAACTTAATCTCTTTTTTTGTAAATTAATTTCATGAATGATGATAAAACACCATGTGCTTAACTATGGAATAAGTTAATGTTAAGCATTTTATCCTTTTAAAAATCCAGTGTTATAAAGACATTATAGAAAAAAAAAAAATCACAAAATTTTTTTAAAGAAAGATTATTGGTTCTATGTGTTAAGTAAAGGAGCTGAAATATTTCACCAAATTCTGAAAATATTATAATTGAAAGCTTATTGAAACAAAGAGTGAGCCGGGTTTATAAACATTCAAATGCTACAAACGTGGAAGCATCATTTGGGAGATGACACAGCACATTGCGGCCAAGCTTGTTGGTAAATCACATCTTACCTTCTACACAATGAATGACTAGATTTATTAAAAAAATATATGTTAACTGGGAAACAAACAAAAAACAAACAAACAGGACTGAACAACAGAATTGATATGAAAGTTTAAATTGAGGTGGATATTAAAGATAATGCTAAGGTTTCTGCAAGCCTTGATACCATAGAAAATGATATAACATCCATGCATCAATATTTTCAATGTAAATATTAGGTTGTTCAATTAACTGGTGTCATTAGTATCAAATGAGAGTCATAATTTTGTGTCATCGGCATAGAATGTAACTGATATTGTGCTTTTAAATAATTTAACCATGTCATAACATATAAATGGGAAAAAACTGAGCCCAAAAATAGAACCCTGTGGAACTCCATAACTTAGCAGTACTGGGTCAAGAATGGAGAAATGAAAAACTAAATAATTAGCAGACTGAATAAATGGAAATGGAAGATATATTATGCACATTAACACTTTCTTTTTTAAAACTGTTTCTGTAACTTTAACTGTAACTGTAACTCCATAGAGGAAAACACAGATAAAAATAAATGGTATATTTGTACATTCACTGGATGACTGCTATTCCTCATTCTGCTTGTTTGGGTTGCAGGAATGTTCCTAATGCTTTCGATGGTTACTGCACTGGTTGTGGCAGGGTCCTATACCACAGGTAACTAAGCATGCATTGCAGCAACCTGATTGGGTTTTATCTTTTTTAACCACATTTTTGCTTATGATCATTGATAAAGTAAAGTGAATCTTGTCATAATTTTTGTACACGCGTGCGTGTATTTAGTAAGTGAACAAGGAGGGTTGTTCTTTGATTTGTGATGACACTGCAAGAACACAGTGTCATAACTAAAGGCAAATCATAAATTATTTAAATTAGTTCCCTTTTAAAGAAATGCATTCAAATGAGTACACAGGTGATTACTTGATTAGCACTGTGCTTGCTTTTACAATTTTGATGAATGTTAAGATGGCAGTTGATGTGGGTCTCAATAGTTCTCTTCTCTAATCAAAGAATCAGAAAATAAGTACACAAATCAGAACATAGCAGAAAATCCAGATGTGATCTGGCAAAAATTAAAAATCTGTTTAAAATAGCCAAAAGTAGTAATGTTTGTTTGAATCCAAACATTTTCCATTTTGTTTTCAAACCATGAGGACAGTGTTTACTTTTTGCTGAGACTATATCAAGAGATCATAACCCTCATCCTATCAACATATATTCAGAAAGACCATCAACTTTGGTCTGTTAAGCCCTGGAATAAACTACATTTAGAAACAGCCATCAAAATATGAACCTATTTCTTCTCAAAACATATTTAGCTATTTGTTTAATGTCATGGGGTGGCACGGTGGTGAAGTGGTTATCACTGTCACCTCTGCAAGAGGGGCCTGGGTTTGAATCAGCTGACTGGGGCCTTCCTGTGTGGACATAATTTTTTTTTACATGTTTCTGTAATATAGTGAAGAACAATTACAAGGATTCCATAAGTTTCAAAGACATTTCTGAGAAAATAAATGAAAATATAGTTTTTGGCAAGTGATACCACTGCCAAAACTTTTGGCCATGACTGTACACTGTTAAAGGTAAACAGCTCTGCAGTCATGCACGATAACCTTGATCCTCCTTGTTCATGCCTCATTAAAAGAATACAGCTAAAAACCATTTTTCATTATATGATTATTTTTAGTCAAAGTGCTTCAGCAGTACCACCTCATCAATATATCCCTGACCTGGTATGGGGCTCAGAGCTTCTGCAGATTAAAGTACACCGACCTGGCTACCGTGAACAACATAGACGATGAAAACCAGCTGGTCAACACACTGGGCAGTGATGTGACATCCACCTGGATTGGACTTTACAAAGGACAGTATCAGGGGTGGATGTGGTCTGATGGCAGTGGCAGTGCAGGCTTCACCGAATGGAGCCCTGGTGAACCAAGCAGCGGTGCTGAGTTGTGTGGAGAGATGTATGACAACGGCCTGTGGAATAACGCTCCATGTGGCGCAAACAAAGCTTATGTGTGTTATGAATGTGAGTAAATGACACACAGTGTTTGCAGCAAATGTAAAGTGATACAAATACAGTTAAAACAGCAACTTTCAAACCTTAGCATTTCATGCTTATTTCACTCCCATCAATAAAGACTGTCAGGTCTTAAACCCACTGATGAAGATAGGGAGAAATGTTCATTTATTTTAGTTATATCTAAAGACAAAAGCAAAAAAAGTTATCAGCTGACTAGCACACAAAATGCTCATTTGTAGCCATCCTAGTGGTGTGACTTAGAGCATTGCAATTTTAGTTTGATTCACCATTTTTGGTTCAGACTGAAATAACTCAACAATTATTTGAATGGATTACCATTAAAATGCTATGTTTCCAAAAGGATATATCCCACTGATTTTGGTCATTCTCTGGCCTGGTCTGCATTTTCTGACAAGTTTAATCTCAATTCTTTCTTTGGAAACTGCAGAAATTCAGGCTGCCCCCAGAATGAACTATAATAATTGTTCTGATTTCTCTGGCATTATAATGACATAGACATTTTTAAGTATCCAGTGTTTTGATTTCTGGCCACATATCTGGTAATCTGATGATCCCGGGGCTGTTTATTGCTAATTAGCAAAAGTTAGGATGTTAACACAATACTAAGGCGTAAACAAGCTAATTCATTATAATGTAATTACTTCAAATCATCACTGCCCCTAAGAACAAACTGACAAAGCTGCTGGCATGGATACAGACTGTTAGATTTGGTCAAATCTCAAACTCAAATTCTCTCATGAGTTACTGCATTTACTGTATGTGAACATGTAGTTTAAATGAACAAAATGACTCTTAACATCATCCATATCTTTTATATTTAAAATATGAATTAGCAGCAGATGCCTGTTATACATAATCTCATAAGGCAGTCACTGTAAGGTTGTTACACTTAAAATGTTCCCAAGAGAAAATGGTTCAGAACTAAAGCAAAAATCAAAACTTTACTCAAACTCAAACAAAGCAAGACAATTAAATGATTAACCACAATCACGAGATGAAAAACTTTGGGAACCGCTACAACAGGCTTTCTCTACTAACTTCACGGGGAATACAAAGAGGATTCAGCATCGTACTGTGGAAAAATGCTTTGAAAGATGCTTTTCTTTTCCATACAGTTTTATTTTTTTAAACCCTCTGTAAGAGGTGGTCCTTTTTGCATTCATGTTCATTATATTTTTTCTTACGGCCAGATTTACTAAACAAATTAGGGTTCAGCCTCATTCAAAAAACATGCCACTGGGTAAAGTTTGTGTGTAATCTACTGATCTCCTATTATTATTATTATTATTATTTTAACAAAGACATAGCCAGTTCATTTCAATAATGTACTTACATTTATTTATATATAGTGCTTTTCTTGCTGACCATTCAAAACACTTTTAAACTATGAGCCACATTTAAGTCATGCAGCGCTTTATTCTGTACACTTCAAGCACTTTATCTACCTCACATCCATAGTCAGTTTAACCTAACCATGTTTAACCATGTTTCATTAACATAGCATGCATGTCTTTGGACATGTATGTGTATGTTAATAATAATTATGCAGCATAATCCACCAAGAGCTCAGGGTGGAAGAGCAGACCTGATGAAGAATAATAATATAAGAACATAATACACTGTAAGTACCTGTTTTATGCAGGTGTTTTCTCTGGAAGCAACATGGCCCTGTTGTTAGTAAATCTGGCCCTAAACTTCTTACCTGACTCCTACTTTTTTTGGCAGAAGAAACATGTCTGACTCCCTTTTGCTGCTGTCTCCCTGTATGTTTCTTTAGTTCAGCAGGATGGCAGCAAGAGGTATGTGTATTACTCAGACGGAAAAACCTGGGAGAACAGTCAAGATCTGTGCAGACAGAAGCACACTGATATGGCATGTGTGCATACAGAAGAGGAAAATTCAGAGATTAACGCACTAACCAATGACGTGTGGATTGGTCTGTTTAAAGATGCTTGGGTCTGGTCAGATGGAACAGAAACCTCCTTCAGGTACTGGCTAAGAGGCCTAAGTTATAGTGGAAATTGTGCTTCAGTGGCAGGGACACAACAGGGACGCTGGATTCCAGCTGACTGTAACCAGAAAGCAACATTCATCTGTCAGGGAGGTAAGCTCCTGAAATGCAAAATTAATAAATCAATTCCTAGACATGATACAAATCTGTTTTTTATTTAGGCACCAAAGTTTGGGAAAAAAATACTACTACTACTACTACTAATAACTAACATATTTCTGTGTTTGTATTCTGTAGGTCTCAAAGTAAAGAAGATGGTAATAAGGATGAAAGCGCAGTCTGAGGTGGCTCTCACTGACTCCACTGCCTCCAATGCACTCCTAAAGAAGGTACACCATAGATTCAAGGTTCAAGATCTCTTCACTGACCTGCTAGAGGAAATTTCTCGTGCAGCAAGAGTTCATAAAATAACCGTAAACACAACAACAACAACAACCAAAAACTAACTGTAGGAAAAAGAATACCAAGTATACATTAATGAATTATGTAATACTTTATGTCCTGCATGCATTTGTATTTGAAAGAGATGAAATTTGAAATGGGATTACATGTACAAATTTAGCATTCAAATTATTAATCAAATTCCAACTGATGATTTAAACATGATTTGTTTAAATGTGTAACATTCAGTTACCTGAATGTTACACAGACAGGTAGGTGAAACTATGTGGCAGCAGGTAAATCTGTTGATTATAACAAAAAGATTTGTTTTCCTCTGTCATGTTTTTCTTTCAGTTGGAGATAATCCTGAGAGAACAGGGTGTGACTGATTTCAAACTCAGCTGGCAAGGTGACAAATATGGACGTGTCTTTCAACGTCATGAGAAGTTAGAGACCACGGGGAAGGGAAGATGAATAAGCTAAATAAGCTATTAAACTCCTTACTCTCTTTCAGATTGCATTTAAGAACACCAGCTCTAGTCCTCTTTAGCCCCCTAAATAGTTTTGTCTTAATATTGCAACTATAGGTGGCAAGTAGTATTTGTCAGGCATAACATTATGACCACTGACAGGTCAAGTGAAAAACACTGATTATCTCTTCATCATGGCACCTGTTAGTGGGTGGGATATATTAGGGAGCAAGTGAACATTTTGTCCTCAAAGTTGATGTGTTAGAAGCAGGAAAAACAGACGAGCTACTGTAGCTCAAATTGCAGAAGAAGTTAATGCTGGTTCTGATAGAAAGGTGTCAGAATACACAGTGAATCTCAGTTTGTTGTGTATGGTCAGCAAATGGGGGACCAACACAATAGAAGGCAGGTGATCATAATGTCATGCCTGATCGGTGTATTAAATACAATATTAAACTGTATAATAATATGCACTAAAATTATTGCTCTATGTGCATTATAGATGCAAATGTTTACATTCTGAAAAATTTACTCACCCTCATATAACTCACAGTGGCTTAGTCCTTTATTTTACAAAGGT
>VUQI01041584.1:11749-26286 GCA_015106735.1 Paratilapia polleni | reverse complement strand
TCATTAGTTTATAGAATAAAACAAAAATGTTCATTTTACTCAAACATTTACCTATAAATAGCAAAATCAGAGAAACTGATAATTTTGGAGTGGTCTCTTAATTTTTCTCTGGAAAAAATTAAGAGACCACTGCAAAATTCTCTGTGTGTGTGTGTAGCCTGTTCATTTCCCTTTAAATGGTGCCAGGAAAATTTATTTGTGGGTTGAGTCCATGAAGAAGTTGCCAAATCTTCTCTGCCAGTGCCTAACAGCTTATCCTGCTATTGACTCTTTGTTTGGTGTCATTTATTGGATTGGATGATTGAAGTCTGAAGAAACAAGACATGTTGGCAATTCAACAATTTATTCATTTAACAAACAAGGGCCTCAGTAGCATGTGGAAGAACCATACACAGCCACAACAGCCTGGCACCTCCTCCTCACACACTGCTGTGGGATGGCATCCCATTCTTCAACCAGCCTTTGTCGCAAGTCAGCCAGTGTGGTTGTGTTGGTCACTCTGGCGCGAACAGCACGCCCAAGCTGATCCCACAAGCGTTCAATGGGGTTGAGGTCAGGACTGCAGGCAGGCCATTCCATCCTCTCCAATCCCAAACTCTGGAGGTAAGCTGTTTGGCATTGGCAGAGCAGATTTGGCAAGTTCTTCATGCACGCAACCCATATACTCAACTCTGCTGCTCAACCCACAAATGCATTTTCCTTACAAATGTAGCACCATTTAAAGGGAAATAAACAGGCTTTCCAACGGTATGAGATTTATTGCCAAGAAGCATTGTTACAACAAAGAAATAATCGACCAAACACAAATTTCCTTACTTTTTGTGCTAAGTATATATATCACTCTGGTTTTCAGGATGGCCTCTGCTTCTTGAAAATGCTCATTAAAATCACTGATATGTAAAAACAATGCCGTCCTTTACCATTCCGCTCTTGGAGAACTTTCAAACAATCTTAAAAAGCATCTGACTGAGGTCTGGGATATCGCAGAACATGTTTGTCACAACAATAAAGAAGTTCAAAGTTGACACTGAGCTCAAAATGTAGCGTGAAAAACAGCCTTTGTGAAGCCATTCCCTTGTGCAGATGCAAGATTCATGTCTGCAGTCACAGAGAACAGACAGAAACAGACACATGTCTCGATGGTGTTTGTTCTCTGACTGTAACACGTGGCTCCAGAGGCTAAGAGTCTAAACTGGAACAAATTAGCTTCTTCCTTCTGTACGAAAAGCTCAGCAGGCATGTGGTGCATGTACAGACACTAAAGACTCTCTTCTGTCTGTGTTCAATACAAACAGAGTATTTTAGGACTATATGTGGCTTGAGGGAGCTGTTAATTAGTTTCTTTAAAAAGTTGTGTATATTTTTGGTGAGCGGGCATAACGCTTTAAATATGATATTTTTGGAAGTGAATGTATCACGTCAGCATTTACTGAGAGAAGCTGGAGGTCCAGCATCAGTTTCAAGCTACACTTCACTTATTAGTTCTTTTAAGCCTGTGTTTTGATGCTAATTTTTTCCACATCAGCTCTTTTTAATTTTAAACTTTACACAAGAGGTTTGGCACCAGAAAGCTTTAATTAACATTTTAAAGCCTGACCTTTATGTTGTGCTCGGGAAGTTCTGTGTTACAACAGAAATGAGTTGTGATGTGACTAAATTAGAACAAAGGCAGAAAATAAGTAGAAACTAATGGGTTTGGCCTCCGCTATTCTTTTACTTACATCTCTTTTGTTTGGTCTGTATTAAGATGTGATACTGTTTGATTGGCTGATGATGTCTGCCATGCATTTTTTAAGGTAGAAGATTATTTCATTTTCATTTTAGGGTTCTTTTTAACATTTAGTCAGGGATCATAGATGGTTTACTAAATTGTGATACAGCACGGGAAAAGCCAGACAAAGACCATGAGGCCATGAGGGAAAAATCCCACTCAGCACAGCTACACCCATCTGGGGGTGCGACCCGACCAGTCAACCAGCGAAGTTTGCCCCTTTAGTGATGCTGGAGACTTTTCTGTCTTCAGCCTGTGGCGATACCGCTGTGTGGATCATGATCAGTTAACAGTTTCTTCTAAACCTAGGGGAGTTTTTATCAGAAGTTTAATCATTTATAAATGTGCTACAAGTCACTATTTATCTATTTATCTAAACTAATTATCTAAACTGACAAAAAGGGATATTAAAAGACCATGAGGGGATACAAAAAGATCAGAAGAAACACAAAAGATGCACAAAACAACTATAAAATGACTCGCAGGAGATATGGCAGTAACTACAGAGACATGAAAAATGATGACACAGACACCACCAAAACAATCTACAAAGTAATTACTCAGTTTAAACAAAATTTAAAAGGCTGTAATTGTATCTAGCTTGCAATAGCTAGTATTCCATGTATGCCATGTGGTAATCTCTGGGGTTGAAAAACAATGTGCCAAACACTTCAGTTCCTCTAATGTCCACTTGAGGCTGGCTCCAAAAGTGAGTCAGTCACCATAGACTCCCATGTTAAAATAAACATGCTTACAGCCTGCTACAGTAAAATAGTTTTGGTTTCTATAGCTGATTTCAACCTTCATAACAATTGAATGGGGGGTGAATTTCTTTTATAACTCACCCACTTTAATTTAGTTAAGGCTTAAAGCTAGAGGCTCCTCTAGTTACTGAACTGGTCCTCTCCTTCATCTGTGTAGTGTTGATGCCCTTTAAAGCATTTTAAAAATATATATATATTTTGGATTTTTAGTCTTTGTTGTTATAAGACAGTAAAGAAAAGTTCAGAAACCTAGGAGAGACGCACAGTAAATGGCCTCATGGCACATTTGAACCCAGGCCTCTGCATTAGCCTTACAGCATATAGGTTGCCTGCTCAACCCAACCCAGTGAGCTAAACCAGCACTCTCCTTTGGAATATTTTTAGTGCAGTTATTGCTGTACTAACAGTTTTGGGGAGTGAAATTCTAGTATTTTATTAGTCTATTACTTAGCACTAATTAGCAGAGACATGCACCCGTACAGTTTATAGATACAGCCTGATAACCAAGCTATCTGGCATTAGCTGGTAGCTTTGAACTCCACCTTGTCATCCAAATATGGTCCTTAAAGCTCAAAATAAAGCAAACATGGCGGCGGCCAATTGCATCCCATTTTCTCATCTTTCTAGGTCCAATAATCAGTTCTAAAGTCTTCTCTCCTTCATTTCAGTAAAAGTAGCTTCAATATTTTTAAGCTCTGAGTCCAACAGGCGTACCCACAGATTCAGTGCATGACAATACCTTGGGTTTCAGTCTGGATGTTTTGCTCCTAGTCCGAGCAGTGGAGGGCCTTTTACATGTCTGTGCCCAGAGGCCAGTTAATGCACAACAGATGAATATTAATCTTTTCGGCTGACTCTGGCTGTTTGCAGTTCTTCTGCTGATAAGTGAATACGATTGAATAAGTTAACACAAACACTCACCCCTCACCTGTCTGTTTATAGATGTGAACATGAAAAACGGGCTTTGTTGAGACCTTTTGTGAGTTGAGTTTGCCGAACAGTGTGTCGCAGTGTCGTGTTTCTTGTGGCGAGTGTGATTCGGCACAGTCACTGATCCTGTCAGCGGAGAGAGAGACAGAGAGAGCAGGAGGGAGCTGAACGCCCTCAAGCAACGTGCTCAGTGAATCCGCTCACTGGGATGTGTGTGTGGATGTGTGTGTTTATTCCCACGTGAGTTTGTGCGAGTGAGCAGTTTCAGTTGTGTTGGGTTTGTTTGTGAGAGCATTCATTTTCATCATTTGGTGTGTTAGCATTCCTGTGTCGATATCTGTGTGTGTCTGTTGCAGTGTCCTCTGAGGCTTGTTTAACTGACCTACATCACAGAGCTGTGAAATGGAGAGGTCACAGCTGCATGTGGATGCTAGTGTTCAGAAGCTATCACACAGCTGGTGTGAAATCCTCCCACCTGTGATACAAACACAGTTTCGGTCCGACTTTGGGCACTGTCACGCACAAACTGGAAACTGTCTTCCATGATGGCATCTGCTAATTTGAATTTAAGCTGATGCAACAGGTGCACATCTAGCAAAAATAACAATAACAACTTTCTTTGTATAGCACTTTTTAAAACACACAGTGACAAAGTTCTTCAGAGTATATATGAAAAGATACATTAAATAAGTATACATATCCCAGCATCCAAACACATGGGGATTTTACATTCATTCATACCAGTGGTGTGTGGTGACTTTGACAGAAAGGCAAGCAGAGACATTTGCCTTTTGTGTCTTGTCCCTCTCTTCCTGGACATCGTCACCTTTCTGCACCCCTTCCTGGCTGAGGATTTGTAAGATATTAGTTAACATCAAAATATTTAGCATTAGCAGAAAGTTATAATTGACAACAGAGGAGCAGCGGTGGCAGACGGCTCTGCGCTGCAGATCTGAGCGGTTCAGGAGGTCCACTGTCCCCACAGCAATAAGACTTTTTAATGCCCTCTGACCCTCCACCCTCCACCCCAAATCATCATCTCACACTCATTTTGCCTCATACTGCAATCTGTATGGTGTGCCTTATTTATCTTGTTTTTTAATCCTTATTCTCTAACATTATTTAATTATTATTTTTATTTATGTCGTCTTTTTATGGTTATGACTGGAGGGATGATTGTTTTTTTTAAAAGGAGCTGCTGGATATTTAATTTTTTTTTTTAGAACCATTCTTTTATTAAAAGTAGCAATACCACATTAGGAACTCCTCACTACACATAAAACTGTATTATTGCAAACTTTACATTAAGTAACAAAAGTAAAAGTACTTAGAAAAATGCCCCCCGTCAGTGTTATATGGATTAATATTACTGCTGCAGATGTTAAAGCTTCAGCTCAATTTAAATAGTTTATATTCTGTTTAATCTCCACTAATGCATCATATTCTATAAAATCATATATTTGTAGTGGCTTTCCTGTGAAGACCACATATCTCTAATGAGCTCAGAAAAAAACAGGCCTACACCTAAATTGAAAAAAAAAAAAAATGCAGCTGAATTAAAAGACTTGAGTACTGTGTAACATTGTTAGGTGTTAGTATCTACAAGGGATTAAAAAAAATTAATGAAAATCTTTAAGATGGAGTGTTGGCAAAACAGCTAATTAAATTTAATGCATTCGACCAATAAGGTCATTGATCTTACATGCTAACGTGAAAGTGCTGATGTATCCTGCACATGTTCAACTTGTCTGTTTTATTAAACCGGACATGGCAGGAGTTGACGTCCCCTCTCCATCGTCATCATTTCCTTGCTAACGTGCTAAAGGAGTTATTAATTTTTTTTGGACACAGCACTCTAACTCCTCTACATCACACATTATGGCCAAGGTGGTTAGTAAGAGAAAACTTGTCTCTTAAAATGATAAATCACAGAAGCTCATTTACTTGCTAATGCTAGCTCTGTTTCCACCATAGACGGTATAAAACATTGACATAGCTTCCAGGTCTGAAGTTGCATTTTTTTTTTTTTTTAAATGGCTACCAGGGGGCGATATCTGTGTTGCGAAATGGCTTCCAGGCCTATAGAAGTCTGTGGGAAAAATGCTTTCTGACTTGACCTTTGTAAACACTTTCCTGCTGAGTTTATGGTCTCAGTCACTCATTTTGAATCATAGTAAATAAAAAATTAGGTAAATTCTGTAAATCATATAGGAGGACTATCCATATTATGCTCATTAGCTAAACGACTTGTGATTGACAAGCCATTAGCCAATGAGGTTGAGGTTTCACAGTCAGACCCGTACCTTTCTTGTCACATCAGGTTTCAAAACACCAAGATAGCAAAATGCTCATTTCAAGGCTTCATAATGGGACTTCACAAACCAGGGACATCATATTAAGTACCGTCTATGGTTTCTACATAACAGGCAGACCATAGCTGATCTCAGAGGAGTGGAAGCAGAGCCAGCAGCAGCTTGCCTAGCACACTAGTCTCCCATCAGTTTCCCATCAATCACCAGAGGTTTATCTATAATATGCGGGTGCAAACAACCAGAATAACCTGCTGTCTTCTCAGCTTGTGCAGCTCCAGCCTTTGGTAACTGAAATGGACACAGCCATTTAAACAACTAGCGTTACGGATTGCAGTAGATTTGAAGTCAAGCAGAATCTGAGGCAATAGTCAACTGTGGCCACAAGATGGCAGTAATTTAAAGGATGGACTCAAAAAGGACAGAAGCTTTATGACAGAACTGTTTGAAATGCAAGGAGAGAGATAACATTCACGTTGGTAGGTTTTATTTGGTATCTATGTTTAGATTTGACTGGGCAAACACTGCCTGCCTTGCTTGCCCAGATGAAATGTCACTGCCGTATATATATAGATATAAGATATATAAGATATAAAAGGTGGGATCTCTCAAGCACCGGAATGTCCCCTCAAATATAAGTCCACAAAAAACAGGGTCCCCACAATCAATAAAATCAGGAATATTTGTGTGTATGGTGTAATTGCTCAAGTTTTGACAATTGCACTGCAGAAGAATAAGAATATTGTATTTTACAAAGTCTCTGGAACCATATTTTATTAGTATTTTCATAGTTAACTTAAAATTACTTTTTGTTTGTCAGGATTTTTTGGTCTCATCAAAAAAATGAGTACTTCATGGTGATTAAAAAGACAAAATCCCGCACTAGTTTTCAGATGCCAAAACTTTGTTGGATCTCAGACTTTCACTCCACCCACACGGTCTGAATAAACAGAAGCTTAATATCAGCAGCCTGAAGGTGTGAGGCCGCTGTGAGCTGCCCAGTACTGCCACCATCTGCTGCTCTGCGTCACCCAGGCCAGAGGATTCACTGAGCTACCTCCAGGCACCTTGACACCCAGCATCCAGTCTTATTAGGAGATGCTTGATGCAAAAAAGTTTTTGATACTACACTCAAAAGCAAGACAACACACAGCAGAAAGGCTAAAAGGCTAAAAAAAAATGATGTCAAAATCAGACATTTTTAAGTGCAAAATCTTTAAACAACTGCTGTTTTAACTGGACATTGCTGTTGTTGTTACAAGCAGCATGAGATCAGTTACTGTTGAGGATTTTCACCAATAGCAGTTGTATGAGTTTAAAATTGTTTTATTTGTCCCAAACTCACTTTTTGTCAGTTCTGCAGGAATGAGTCCTAAAACCTAAACCTGAGTTAGCATTTCTGCACTCCCAGTTCTCAGAGTCAGTACATTCTTTATTTTTTTAATTAATGTATTTATTCTTTTGACTAGAAAATAATAATAATAATAACTAAAATGCCAAATGATTTGCTGTAGCATCCAATGAATTATCATCGAGGTAGGTACAGTATCTAGTGTGTCTGACGGCCCTGCAGATTATCTGAGGATCTACTTTTGGCAGTAATCTCATCTCATTTATACTCCTATGTTCCTTTCCAGGAACATGGATTAAGGATAACCCAGTGACACCCAGGTTGATTTTGACAGTGACCTGATTACTTTTAGGTGTGTGTGAAAATAAATGAAAAAGAAATGAAGGCAGTGCAGTTGAAATATGAAACCAAAGTTGTTGTGAGTAAAAAAGTATGCTGGTAAACTTCAGCTTCACATGTCCTGTGTGGTCCATCCTTGTTCACAGCCATGGATGGTTGAAGATTTTGTCGTACTTTTTGGTTACTGTTTGTCCCATTTTGATCTCTTTTTGGGAGTCTCTGTTGCCATTGTTTCTGTTGAAACCATGTTGTGATATATTTAGTTTTTATGTCTTACATTTGACCTTCAGTGGTACCTTACAGCCATTCTATGTGTGTTTGTGGTCATTTTGTGTCTCTTTTTGGTTCTTTAGCATCATATTTTGGTTATTTTGGATCTGTTTGTTTCCATTTACATCCTTCCATTAAAATCTTTCTATTGCGGTTGTTTTCCAGTCTCTTTCTTGGATTCATGTTATATTTCTCAGATAACACAGAGTTTAATCCTGTCTGTAGAGGGCCATTGCATAAATCAGCCAACAGTGTTCATAGCAGCATGGATAGTTATTATGGGCAAACACTGCTGGCTGATTTAAACTGGGGTTTTCGAGTAATCAGCCTCACATAACATGATTTTCCTGCTTTAACCTGATTGCTTGTAGTAATCTATTGGGTATGAATGAAAACAAAGTCTTAGACAGGTTTATTCACACGGCTCACAGATTTAATTATCTCATTACTCACAAATGTAGTCTCTAACACAGTAATTCCTTCATTTTTTTTTTTTATCAACGTACCTACATTTTACTCATTTGATTTGTTTTTAAACAATTATTTAACACCATAAGTGACAGTACAAGTCAGTACTGTAGTTTTTCTACAACTGGAGGTTTTGAAGGCAGAACCCAGAGGTTTCAGCCATGTATCTGTAGATCTTCCATAATTTTTGATCATTTTTGAATTTTCTGTTAATTGTCTATCACTATAACAAGTTAGAAGTTACCCAGCATTTGTCAAACCATTTCAACCCTATAGGTTACTGTTATTTTAGAAATGTATTTAAACTGTTTATCCATCACTTTTGTTGCACACTTGGATTAAAATAAATTAAAACCAGTGTGGCTTTATGAGTCCACTTTTACTGTACGATCTACAAATATACAGACATAGTACATCGTTACATGTTTTGTACAGTCTCTGGACTTTTGTTAGGCGCACTGCATTACAGTGAGTGTTCTTGTCTTTTTCAAACTCACAACAACAAATACTTCTTACAACAGAATAAATTTAATCAAAATAAACAAAAGATTACTGTGATTCCCAGTCTCTTATCACTATGATTGCCACTAGGTACAAGCATGAACTCACCACAGCACCACAAGGTCTCTATACGGAGTGGTGAATTAGCTTTAGCTCCTGATAGTTAGCTCCATGGCTAATCTACACCAATAACAATATATACACCATAAACATACATAATGGGGATTAACGGCCAACTTTCCCAGCTTCTCTTCAACCCTGTGGACTTAATATTACACCAAGGTCACCTTATTGGCTATTTTCTACTTGCTTACCTGTAGCTTAATAAAATGACTGATAAAAACTTTATCAAGCAGTTAGTTTAGCTTTATGGGAGATGATGTGTTGTACAGGGAAAACTGGATTTGCTGTCCACTGTTAGTGTTTTAGTTTAATATTTGTCCATTTGTCTGTTTCTTTGTTGTCCCACAGGCCCTGTGAGTGTAACTGTCTGTCTGTAAAATGGTGTTGCCAGCTGAGCACATATGATCCGACATGGAGGCCATCGTCGCAGTCAACTCCACACAGGACGAGCTCCCGCCCGATAATGACCCTGGTAATGTTGCTTTCCTCAACTACGACCCCAACACGGGCGCCACTCCTCCGGCTCTACCCACGTTGGCATTTGAGGGAATGAATTTTCCAGAGGACCCCATTAGACTGCTGAGTGTACAGGTAGAGGTCTCCCATTTATGCTTCCATAATATTGAAGAACCTGTATAATTTATCCACTTCTAGTACCCTAATATCAGCCAGCAGCCCAACAGTATAATAAATCTTTAAAAATGCAAGGCTCTGACAATAAAAACTTGTTTCATGTATTTTCATATACTTTGCTAATTTACCTAAATGATTTTGCCTTTTTCCTTTCTGTAAAGATATTGTTGGTATTTAGTTTAACTCTAGTGCTTCACCAAAGCACCCATCTGAGTCACCCACCAGCCTTACCTACACTTTATATTCAGTGCTATTTAGCATGCTCACATGCTAAGCCAAGATGGTCAACATGGCAGGGCATTTTGATTTGTTTTACCATTCCATGTTAATAATGAGACACATTCACTACAAGGTAAGCTGTGGTAAATGTTTTAAATGTTGAATTTTGGTGGAGGTTGCAACATAGGTAGTAAGTCCGTTATTAAGAAAAGTACTAAAATTTTGTATATTTCAGTTCAGTTCACCTTTTGATTTAAGCGCAGCATTCAGCCTTCTTGGGTAGGAGTCAGCATGGCACATCTTGACTTGGCAATATGTGCCCACTCTTCCAAGCAAAAGCACTCCAAATCTGTCAGTTTGCGAGGGTATCTCTTGTGCACAGCCCTCTTCAGGTCACCCCACAGATTTTCTATTGAATTTAGGTCTGGGCTCTGGCTGGGCCATTCCACAACTTTAATTTTCTTCTGGTGAAGCCATTCTTTTGTTGATTTGGATGTATGCTTGGGGTCATTGTTGTGTTGAAAGGTGAAATTCCTCTTCATCTTCAGCTTTCTGGCAGACACCTGAAGGTTTTGGGCCAAAAGTGACTGGTATTTGGAACTATTCATAAGCCCCAGTTCCAGCTGAAGAAAAGCCACCCCGAATCATGATACTGCCACCACCATGCGTCACCATGGGTATGGTGTTCTTTAGGTGTTGCTTTTGCGCCAGACGTACCTTTTGGAATTGTGGCCAAAAATTCAACCTTGGTCTCATCAACATTAAACAACATTTTTCTTCTTTCTTTTTTTAAAGGTTCACAAAATCACCATTGTCCCAAAGTCTATGTGTTTTCTCAATATTGACCAAGATAACTGAGATTTTTGCCATTATCTAGCAGCCTTCCCTCAACCGGGATGGAGGCTGTTGAGGAGTGACTAGGTTCAGGTTAGGGCTCTTAAAGGTTCCTCTTAAAGAACTGACTACATGTCAGATGACATAGAGTCCATTTTGCACAGATATGAATGGAGGTGTACATTAGAATTTTGGCTTACCCTTTGGTGTGACTTGGACACAAAAGGTTAGAGAGCCAATGTTCTAGTGAAATATGGAGCATTAATGTTATGTTTGTCAGTGCCAAAGCTAATTTCAGTAGTTGGAAATACCTAGCTAGCATTAGTTTTATATCAGCTAACTAGATAAAGGGTGCCAAAATAGTGATTTGACATCAGCTAAAGGTTTTTTGTTAATATTTCAGCCATCATTTTCATATTGTGACACACTGTTTCACAGTCTGTATAAATAAAACACCAAACTTGTCTAAATTAATGAGGGAAAAACAGGAAATTGAACATAAAACTCTCTAATAGAAGAATATTTAAATTTAAACCCTGGTGCAGTCTTCAGTTGAGGTACATATAATTTCCACTTCACTTCGCCTCTGTTATTTCTAAATGTATTTCTACTGCTGCAGCTACTTGCCTCTGACCGCTGTTTACAATTGATTGCTTATTTGTTTACAGGTGGTGTTGATCCTGGCCTACAGCACCATCATTGTGCTGGGGGTTCTGGGTAATTCTCTTGTCATCTACGTCATCTACCGCTTCAAGACACTGCGCACCGTCACCAACTTTTTCATTGCTAATCTGGCTGTTGGTATGTTTACACATGCAGACACGCAGCAGCAGCAGCTTATTGTTGCTTCTAATGTGGTGCTGTCAGAGTCCATGGAGCCATAAAATACTTTCTGACATATAAAGGTGTTGGCATGTTTGTGTGTTTATGTGCATCAGTGCATGTTTTATTAACATCGTGGGGGTCTTAATCTGCTTACACAGTCCCATCAAAGGTGCTCGGCTTTCCCCATGACATAAATCATTCAAATTTACAGTGATGGTTCATTCAAAGGTGAAAGTGAGGTAAAAGGTTTGGCTTTGGTGGAGGTTAGAATAAGGTTAGCTTCACATTAATGTTAGATTAAGGGTAAATTTAGGTTAAGGATTGTTCAGGATTACAGTAAATTTCCAAAAACTTAATGTAAATCTATGCAGTGCCATCTGAATTGATGGGAACAAAAGTCATGTAGTCACTAGAGGGTCTATATTTAATTTTAGGGGAAATGAAGTCCCCATATTTTGCTTTACATTTTATAAGAAAGTCTTATCGTAATCTTAGGATTGCCAAGACCTGAATGATTGAGAACCAATTAATATAGGTCACTGTAATGTCTTCTGAAGTGATGGAAACACAAGGAGTAGTTTGGAGACAGTGATATCTGACAGACTTGGACACATTGTGGGTTATCATTGGTTGGCTTACCAAAGATAACAGGTGAAGTTTTACTGGAAGACAGTTTGTCTGGAGAATATAAGACATCTTTTGAGTGTCTCAGTAAGGTGTTCAGCCTCCACCTGCCACTAGAACAGCTTCAGTACACTTTGGGGTGGGTTCTATGAGTCTCTGGAACTCCACTGAAACGATAAACATCATTCTTCTAAAACATATTCTCTAGTTTGGGGTTTTGATCATGGCAATGAAGAGCGCTCTCTAACACCTTTGTCCAAAATCTTCCACAGCTGGGATGAGATCTGGTGATTGAAGGCTATATCATTGTGGGCTGGTTAGAAATAGCGGGGGATAACTTGGGCAGTAAGTAGCCAAGATATTAAAGAAGGCAAAAAAAATACCCCAAAGTACACAAGAATATAGCTAATGACTCTTTGTTTGACTATTAAGTTTTGGATAGGCTAAATGTACTGTAAAAGATAAATTTTAGCATTCATTTTAACCCTCTGAGGTCTAAGTCATCATTGGTGATGACCCTAACCCTTAACCCTAAACCTAACCCAGAATGTTTTGGGAAAAAAATGGAAATAGCTTTTGATGTGTACCAGTTAGACTGATTTTATTCATTTTGTTTGTTCCTTGATTTCCAAGACTTGGGAGAACTGCCTCCAGCAACGATGGCCAGTTTTCATGGGCCATCGGGCCAGATATACATCCAGGGCAATTTTTTATTATTTTTTTAAACTTCCAATCAGTGGTCATTGTTGACGTATGTAGAATACGTTGTTTTTAAAAAGCAAATACAAAGCTGAATCTGTGTCAGAAATTAGCTTGTAGTTTCAGATTGCATTTTAGCAAATGCAGTCTGTCTTTTGCACTCCACATGGACTGTTTACCTATATGTAACCAAAGCCTGCTCAAATGTGGCTGGTCAGTGTATGGAATTTATGATAGGAGCAGGTTTGCCCTCATGCAGAAATAATTGTTAAAGAGAGCCAATAAATGATTGAAACAGAGATGCATATGTTATCAGTGCTTTAAATTCAATTTTTTTTTTATTTATGAGATTTCCCCCCTTAATGCGTCCCTCAGGAGGGATTTGTACACTTTTGAGGGGATACTACTGTGAGCTTTTTCTCTTGTCTTTATGCTCTGTTCTTTCTGTGCCATCTGTCTCCCAAGCACCATAGATTTTAGTCCAATGGCTCATTTCACTGTCATAAGGTCGAGCCACAGGCATATTCTGAGCCAATTAGCCTGAAAATTCTCTTTGGATTGTTGCTTCACCTTAATAATGTTACCTATCTGAGGATCCTGATGATCAAAGTTGATAACATCAACTTCATTGAGACTGTTGTTTGCAGTATTCCTTTTGCTGTCTGATGGTTTGGTAGATTTTCATTTTTAGCTAGTGGTCCATGTTTGCATGCCTTCAAGTTCAAATGTTTGAAGCCTGCCTGGTTTTGCCAGCAAGAGTTCCTGAAATGGCAGAGGGAGCATGTAGTCTTGTAGAAAGTGGTAAAGAAAGTGCACCAGATGTTGTCCAGGACAGATGTCAGTCCACCTCTGCAGCACTAGCCAGTCTTGCACTGGTGCCAATGTTGGGCTGAACATTATTAGATCACTGTAGTTGTGTGCATCAATTCTCTGGATTATAAGAACTAGATTTTTGGGACTCAGTTAAATGATTTGAAGTCCCAGACTGAAATTCACGCACTGAGTATGGCACGCCAACTTGATATCAAGGAGAACAGGTAAATGGGACGAGTTACAGCAGGCATGGTCTTCCAATACTGAAGTTCTAATTTCACAAAGAGTTTCATAGACCCGTTGTTGTTCCTGGCCTACAGAAAACTTCCTATTATATACCGATATCTGTTTATAAAGATTACCCCTGGCCTAGATGTGATTCACATCATCATACTCAACATCATAGTCAGTCATGCCCTGTGGAATTGGGCGTACTGTCATCCTGGAAGAGACTGTTCCCTTTACTATAGAAGTCATTCATCATAGGATTAAGGTTACCTCACTGAACAGATTTCTGGAACAAGTGGACCCAAACCACAGCAGCAAAATGCTGCCTACAGCATAACGGAGCCACCGTTCCTTCAATGTAGGGGTCAAAAGTTCAGTTTTTTTCTCTTAATTTCAAACCTGTCTGTATATGTGTGAGTTGCTATGTGTAAGCTGTTGGCAATGATGACTCAAACATCTGTCAGCCTTTGTGTCCTAGATGTTTGTGATGTCTTGAATTTATCGCTGATTTGCATGGGAGAGATCAACAGACGCAGAGATAAAATCAAACATTTGTTGTTCTTGTGACATGCAGACATTTTAGAAGGAGGAATCAGAGTTTTTGTTACCAAGATGTGAAAATGTGACTGTGTGAGCACACAAATGGATGTTTTATACCAAGGACAGAAAAGAGACATTTAAAGAGCTTATAAGAAGAATTCCCAGAGGCACACAAACCCTACTTTTCCATTTTCTTTTGATAACAAGCATGACCATTTATGGTTTTTTTTTTGTTTTGTTTTTTTTGTTTTTTGTTTTTTTTTTTGGGGGGGTGGGGTTTTTTTTTTTTTTTTTAA
>VUQI01041583.1:0-13502 GCA_015106735.1 Paratilapia polleni | reverse complement strand
TTTTTTTTTTTTTTTTTTTTTTCCCACTTTTTTTTTTTTTCCCCCATCTTTTTTTTTTTTTTTTTTAACCTTTGCTTTACTTCATAGTTATAATTAAGTATTATACTTTTTAACTTTTAACCTGATGCCCTTTTTTTTCTCCCAGGTGGTGTCTCTTGGGGTGACAACCTTCACTCTGTGCGCTCTGTGCATCGATCGTTTTCGTGCAGCCACCAACGTGCAGATGTACTATGAGATGATTGAGAACTGGGCATCTACCACAGCAAAGCTAGCAGTCATCTGGGTGGGCGCGTTGCTTCTGGCTCTCCCTGAGCTACTGATCAGACAGCTGGTCACTGAAGACGGCGACCCGCCTGACGTGACGCCGTGTGAGCGCTGCGTGGTCCGCATCTCCACCGACCTCCCGGACACACTCTATGTCCTGGGGCTCACTTATGATGGCGCACGCCTCTGGTGGTACTTCGGCTGCTATTTCTGCCTCCCGACATTGTTTACCATCTGCAGCTCGTTAGCAACTGCCCGTAAGATCCGCAGCGCTGAGAGGGCCTGCGTCCGCGGGACCAAGAAGCAAATCCAGCTGGAGAGCCAGATGAACTGTGCCGTGGTGGCACTGGCCATCCTCTATGGCTTCTGCATCATTCCAGAGAACATCTGCAACATCATTAGCGTGTACATGGCGGCCAGTGTTCCCAGGAGAACCCTAGACATCCTGCACCTGGTCAGCCAGCTGCTTCTCTTCTGCAAATCGGCAGTGACACCGGTTCTGCTGTTCTGCCTGTGCCAGCCATTCACTAGAGCCTTCCTGGACTGCTGTTGCTGCTGCTGCGAGGAGTGCGGCCTGCCCCACTCCCCCACCACCGCTACCAGCGACATTGACAACGAGTGTGCCACCACCGAGCTTGAGCTGTCGCCGTTTAGTACCATCCGCAGGGAAGCATCCACCTCTGCCACCTACTCTGCTGTGGGGACACACTGCTGAGGTCAAAGATCAACAGTGTCATTGTACGTGTCCACAGTGATGATTTTGTGCGCAAGGGATCGCCCTGCATCCCAGCACTGGACACATGATAGGCGAGATACGAGATAGTGTCATGATAGATGATTAACAGGTGTTCTCCATTTCCTACAGCGTCCTACAATGATGCAAACACTGAACTACACCTGTGTGGATGAATGCCTTGCCTCCTGGATTTCAAACCCAAACCAAAACGCCCCCTTTGCAAACTTTCTCTTATATCATGAAAATAGCCCAGCAAAATTTGTTTCTAAAATATTTGGGACAATAAAAAGGGTGTGTAATTGGTTACTCTTTTCATTTTATGTCATCAGTGGTTAGTTTCAGTGGAAAGTAGCCTAAATCTCAACTTTATCCAAATGAAGAACTAGCAACTCCACGCCCTGTCACTCAAGACATAACGCTACTAGAATGCACTGCAGGGTTGGTTACATGAATGGCTGCAGTGACTGGGAGGTGTGGACACATACCATGAGGCTGAGCTTCATCTGACGGGATCAGGAATATGATTGGTAGACAGTTTTTTCTGATCAACCCAAACTCTTGAACAAACTGGTGTTTACTGACGGAGTGAATGAAGCAGCCGCTGTCCATCTATTCACGGTTTACAAATTTTCTATATTTGAACACACAGTATTAGCTATTGGCAATAATTTTAGTTTTTTAATTAACTCACTGGTATTTTTACTGAATCTGCACTCAGTTGTGTGCTACTTTTTGTTGTCACTAGTTATGAAATCTGAAAGCAGACGTGGGTGGTGGTAAATTTTTTCAGTGTTTTGATGTCATGAGTCCATACAATATTTAAATGTAGTAAGTTTATTTAGATCCAAACTTTGTAAGAATTTTCTTTAAAGGTACTTTCACCACTAGGGGGCAGATTTTTACCAGTAGGTGTGCGGAAATGTTTTCACATAAATATGGAGCTATGTTAGCTTTTGGTATTTCTTTCTAGCCCCACCACCTTTTCCTCAAGAGGCTTTGCCTTTTCCAGGATGCCATTGTGAAGAGCTTTTAATGACTTGCCTGGTTAATAAAAGTTACATTTCCTCACTGCACCATCTGGTGGTACAAACTGGTATTACATTAAAGTACAGAACAGCCCAAGTTCAACTTCTGTTGATATCTCCTCAACACAGTACATAGATGTTTTGAACATGTTTTGTCACTCATAGCAGTTGTTTCTTCACATTCTGTTGATAATTTTAGTTATTTTTTGGAAGGTTTGTAATTATTTTTAAACAGGAATTTACATTAAGTACCTTTCAAGGTTTTAAGATTGTATTTGAAGTGAATTTATACAGTAGGCAATTTTCTTTCTTAAAACGTTTCTTTTAACAATTGCTACAACTGAACCCAAATAATTTTTTCTAAATATTTTATTGAAAACATTCCCCTGTAATTCGTGCCAAATTATATATATTTTTTTGTAAACCTTCAATGTAGATATTTGAAAATGATGGTTGTGTTGAGATGACTGGCCTGAAAAAATGATCAACAATCACAGCTGCTATCACTGTCAGTTTTGTTCGTCTTGGTTTTTGTTCATTGTGTGCGTGAGTCTGTGAGACAAACGGCAATATATTCAAAATGGTGTGAATCAGTTTTGGCGGTGTGAGTGTGTTGTTTTTCACTCTGAGCTGTCTGTAAAGTGACAGAGTCATTATTGTTTTGTTTGGTTTTATTTTAGCCACAAGAAAAGTATCTCTTTAATTAAAAAAAAAAGAAAGATAAAAGAAATCATCTTTGTGGACAGTGGTTTGAATATGACATGTCTCAGAACAAGCAAGCTGTGACCAAACGAGGTAAATGTTTATACAAAGAGTACAATGTTTCTATAAGCTCTCACTTTATTTCTGAAGGAAACTTTAAATGGAGCAGCTCAGTAATGAAGTTATTGCTCGAATTCAAGATGTTTTTATCCCCACATGCCAACCACAGACAATCAAAATCAACATGATCACTCTAATGCTTTCAAACATGATATTGTTTCACTGAGTTGAGACTGGCTGTAACGTGCTTCCTTACCTCTGAAGGGGTTGTACAAGCGTGGGGACTAGGTGCACTCTAAAGTCAGGCTGCACTTTGGTTGCATTTTGGTACCTCTCAATTTTTGTAACCAGGTGCATGCAGTACAACCTAGCTGAAGACATGAGTGTATGAGCAGGTCAGTCTTTATCAGCATTTTAATAATATATCACTGCAGGCAGTCAGAGATTCCCAGATGAAAGTGGGAGGGAGATGCAGCAACAGATGGAAAAGATGAGACTTTCTGTAGAAAACTAAAAACAAAGAAACAGACAAACAAAACAAAAAAATTCAGCAGTAGCTTTGTTTGTGTTTTTGACTTCTATTCCTTTCTTCCAAGTTGCAGCACCTATTGTTCAGGAGAGGACTCAAGTCTCAAGCACCAGTATAAATGGCTGCAGGACTGTGTTGACATCACAGTTTGCACAAGCAAACTAGCATGTTCCTGGCTAGCAGTAGTTCACCAATAAACAATTTAAAAAGACAGAGGACATATCTCTTCTGCAAAAGTGTCAAAAAAATTGGGGAACAGGGCTTGAAGAAGTATTTTAAAACAATATTTTTAAGGTGCAATTGGATTATTAGTTTGGTTCATGTCCTACTGGCTAACATGGAGTGGGGAGACTTAATGACCTGAAACTGCAACCAGCCACTCTGGAGCAATAAAAAGCCAAAATATCCCTTTTGAAGTTTACAAATTACTTTCCCAAAAATTCACCACAAAGCACACAAATGTTTGCTGTGCCACTTAAAGTGACTTAAAGTGACCCCCTACAAGCTGCAGTGTTCATTACTACAGCCATGTGGTGTTTGCCAGAGCAACATAATGTCAGTTTAACTGTTCATAGACACTTAACAGTACTTAGACGATAACCAAACATTTCATACGAAGAAGCAGAGTGAGAGTCATCATTGCCATCCAGAGCACACAGCCACTATTGTTGCTGCAGTTCACAGTGAACATGTCATCATCCACTCAGAATTACAGTCAGTCCAATTAGCAACTGAAGCTCCCTCAGGCATGAACAGAAAGTAGCCAGCAGTGAAAAATCAAAGTAGGAACATCATTTGTTATGGAAGTGTTTTTTTTTCCTTAAAAAACAAGCCCTGCTTCTACTCTGACAGCAGTTCATTTGCTGCGTCACATTCAGCACAACTCTCAGCTGGTTTCTCTCTGGCCATCGTTTAGCCATCATCGTCACCACCCAGCCAGGGTGGACACTGCATGCCATTGTCCTCACTTTGTGTTGTCACGACGACGTAGGGAGTTTGCCTCTCAGCTGGGCTGCCACAGTGAACAGTGTTACAGTGCCACAAACAGCACATTTAACCTCATTTATGCTGAGACAATAAGTTGTCACTGATGGTCTTTCTGGCCTGAACCAGTGCAATCTGGTCAGTAAATAAAACACTGTTAGGGCTGCTGTCAGACTGTGTCCATGCTCAAAGGTACACAAGTGCATTGATGACACCTGAGCTGCTTCTTCTTCTTCTAGTCAAGTTGTTACTCTTCAAGTCAATGCATGTTTCTAATGAAGCTGTCTTTAGCTTTAGGCAAGTCCCATGCCCTGTTTCACAATTCCAAACCAGCTTAATGAGTTCTTATCCTTTGCCCACTCTCAACCACATTTTGTGAAATTCAGCGTGGCAGTTTTGGCTTGTTGACAGACAAACGGCAATGATCACAGACCCTGGGTTTCTCCCTCATTGAGGAATTAGTGGTATGAGCTACCAGTGTGGACTTGTACAATTTGTCTGACATACACGGGAAACCTGAAATCCCGTTGCCCTACTGGTTGTAATATCATGCCTACAATTAGTAATTAAGAAGTTTGCAACATGTTAAAAACAGAGGTGTAGTAGTGCATGAGCAGCTGTAGGAATATGGTATATACTTATTGGGAATGATTTTATATTTGCCTACAAGACGTCACAGATACTTATTGGTAGAGGTTTTGCAGAGTGACGCTGCAGTAATCTCAATGTGCACCCCAAGATTTTTGTTTCGCCTCTTCCCAGGCAACATTGTAAAACTGCATAAAGCCTGGTGGAAAGCAGTGCTTTCAGTGGTCCTTTCCTTTTACGTGCTCACAAAAAAAAAAAAAAATCTGAAGCAAACACATCAGTGAAACTTCAAGAAAGGAAACATAATTCAACACTTACACCGCTGATTGCAGTATTATAGATAATGATGGGCAGATTCAGAGGTGTGTCGTGATAAGGGCTGAAAGAAGTTTTCAGATTTAGAAAGTATTTACACTGTAATGTAATGGGCTACTCAAAAATCTGAAAATGTCACCAAAATGTACTACTGCTTGTTATTAAAATAAACTACTGCTTTATTTCAGAAAAATGCCACCATGAATGTTGTATTGTAGTAGTGTCATGTACTAACATGGAGGCAGTGTTTTACTTTTTGGTTCAGGTGCTACTCATTTTATTTAGGCTAGTTTGGGCAATGTAATCAGTGAAAGTATTTATGTTTTATGCAAATAAATTTATATCAACTCTAAACCTATAAAGAGCCAACTCTGCCAGATTAATAGTTTAGTATAAGTGCAATTTCAAGTGGAAATACTCAAGTATGTAGGTATGTAGGCTACCTTCAAATTACAGTAGGCTACACTACAACCATTAAATACAATACTTGTGAGATAGTCCTCAGTGAATAGGAGTAAATAGAGTTAGATATATACAGATACAGATAGATACAATAAATATATTGTTGATAACATGCCAAATCTGAGGTGAAACTACACTTTTTTTGTCCTTTATTTTTTCTTACAGGGAGACCAATTTTGCCTATTAAACACTAGCATGGTGCTAATGAATACTGATCAGTTCATGAAGGGCGCATTCCCTTGATGGCACCCATTTCCGAATGATAACTAGACACAAGAAGCATAGTTAAAGCACAACAGAAACTTCCATGTGTCAGCATCTGATGCTAATGTTATCTTGTTAGCATGAAAACATTTTACTAGAAATTTTAGTCTGCAGTGACAAACATAGACTGGATATAAAAGATGAATTTGCTTCCAGCTCAGAAAAGTCAGGTATTGTTATCCCATAAGTACTCCTCTAAGAAAACTGCATCCCATAGACTGTATATAAAAGATAGCCACTGGGACGTCACCCATTGGATAGTGAAGCTCCACTGTCAAGCCTCAAGCTGCGTGTTTTTGTTGTCGTCATCTTGGTGTTTTAAAACTGGACGTGATGAACGAGGGACACTGCAAGCTCATGTGGTAGGAACAAGGTAGGCCCTTAAAGTGCATCCTGCTTTATCTTTCTTTTTTACTCTAACAGAGAACATAATTTACAAAATGAACAGCATTTTGTATTTAATAAGGCTTGAAAATAGCATTTGAGACCCTGTACTCATCAGGAAAGTGTTTACTGAGGTCACAGGATAAGGGAGCTATGGGCTGTTTTCCCAAAGACTTCTAAATAATCTGAGTTCTTTTTGCAGCCAGAGGGGTAGCCTCCTGCTGGCCATTAAAAAGAATGCCGGTTTAAGGCACTTCCATACTGGCTTCACTTTTCAGACAGAGAAATAATGCCCATCTTTTCTAGTCTGTGAGTTAGCCTTATTCTACAGCTAATGGTGTCTGGGAAAGTTTTAGGTCTATACTCATATGAACTCAAGTTTTGGACAAGTTAACCTGATGGTGAAGCTAAAAGGAAAGTGAGAAGATCACCAAACTTATTATAATGTATATTAATTCAGCAGTTCATTGTTGTTCATAAACAACCAGCAGCTACAAATGTATTATTGGCCTGAAAGTGATTTGTTTTCTTAAAAATCTTTACTTTTCCCCTCACTATTTCAGTTAACAGTGAATCTGTATTTATAGCATTCGTGTCCCCCGGTAATGACATAACATTCTTGTCTAATTGTGTTCATCACAGAATCACCCCGAGGAGACTCTTTGTATGTAAACCAAATTTTTCTCTAATCACCCATTTGCCTTTGATTTGCTCTCTGGCACCAAACCTGCGTGTTTAAGTCTTTTGTAAATGAGGCTGGCAGCCCCTGTCGCTGCTCCGTTAACTAGACAGCACCATTCATTCAGAAACAAAGGGGCGATGGGTACACGGGCTTCAGTGCTGAACAAGCTGCTCACTGACCTTCTCCCAACTGCTCCCAGGGCTGTTTTCTGGGATGAGACGGATGTCCTGGGAGGGCTGGAATTGCTGCCCCTGACTGATGGAGGGGAGCCAGGCTTCCAAAGTAACCAAACCATTTGTCCTGGACTGTGCAGAGCACAAAAGGTTTGGAGGTTTCAACCAAAACAGCCATAAAACTATCATAAAAACAATGAAACAAAAGTGAAGTTAATACAAGACAGAGCTGGCTGCCACGTAGCCATGTCTGTATTTATGTATTTTTCTCTTAATGAAAGAGCACATTTTGGACTGAGCTGATCATCAGATGTCCAACCAAGATATTCATCTCAAAAAGATTTTCATTTTCTGAAAGACCCTGGTTATAGAGTGCACTCAGTTTCCTTAAAATGCAGAAGGTGATGGAAAGATCATCATCTTGGTTTAATCCAGCAAAAGTGACTTGAATCAAAAAACAAACCAACAATTGTTGCCTGATAATGATTTATTTATTTTTATTTTTTTAATCATTGATTATCAGCAGTTACAGTAGCAAAATAGTAATCCAGTTTTTGGATTCAAATAAAAAACTTGAAACCATTATATTATTGATCAGGATCAGCAAGCAGGGTTGTTCCACCCTTTGTGGGCCCAACCAGCTTTGCAAGCACAAAGCAAAGACAAAGGCAGATGTTTTTGTTGATATCTGAAAAAGGACCCAGCTCACAAAAGTAGGCCAAAAGGCATCAACTCCTGTTGTATTTGCATCATAAGCATGTTCACTAATATTAGAGAAGAGGCTACATTCAGTGAAAAACCTGTCCCCTCTCCTTCTGTTTGCCTCTTTCTGCAGTGCCCCCTGGTGTATAGATGCAGGCATGTACTACTTTTTTACATGTTAAATAAGTTGCTTATAAAGGATTAAACTTTAGTAACTCATGGGGTTCGAACATGTGAAATTGGAATTTTAATTAATAGAATACTTTCCATAGACCTGTCAATCCACTTATGTGGATGTGCTGCTCAGTAGAACACTCCATATTTATTAATATCTGACTGCAGACCCAGTTTTTCTTCTCTTCCCTCTTTAGTATGATAAGGTTTCTGCTGTTAAGCTCTAACTCTGCAGTAGCTATTTGTGCCCTGAGGTGAAGCATTCTGGATGCCGAATGCGGCAGCTGTCAGAGAGCTGCATTGATCTGATTCACTGTAAAGATTCCCTCTGGACATCTGCTGCAGCTCACTACACAAGTTCTTCGCATCCAATCTGTTACTTCAAAACAAAAAACTGTAAGTCTGCACACTGATGTGACACTTTCTGGTCTGCTGCTGGGTTTCACATCCAGAAAAAACAAAGAAGAGAAACTTCAAGCTGTTTCTGAATATCCAAGGACACAATATAGCTCAGGTTTCAGGATTTCTGCTCAAAAAGATGTTTGTGGACCCCAGAAGCTCCATGAATTGCAGAAGTATTTAACTTGTCAGGAGAAACAATCTGGGAAAGCAACACAAAAATTCCCATTAAACTTAATATGACCCACTTTTCTTGCAGAGCTTTTAACAGTTTTTAGTTCCTTTAGTTAAAGTTAATGTGATAACTGGGAAGCATCAACAGTGACTGGAAACAGGAAGTTACTGAGAAGTATGAGAACAGCAAGCACCTGTGTTAGGCAGTAGAAAACATAGTTGTGCTCAATGCTGTGGCCTACATTAACCATGCTAAAAAGAATGCTTTATGGACACAGTTTAAATGATATATGTATGCAGGTGGTATTTTGTTCACCCTTAGCAAACTGCATTATTTCTCTTGGCTGTAGGCATTACATCCAACTGTTTCATTTGGTAAGCTCTGGAGTGAAATATATGGACTTAAATATAGCTGCACCTTGTAAGGGACCAAGCAGTCAAAGGACACACAGGCGCAGGTGCACTATTCAATAAGTGGGTTTTATTTTACCCCCAAAGATGACAAAGATTATATATTAAAATAAATACAGAAAATTATTATATGCTATTTTAAGAAATAAGTAGGCTTAATAATAATAATTTAACCCAACAATGCCATCACAGCAGATGGTTTGGTCCACTGGTTAGGCTTAGACAGTATTTTAACTAGATCTACCAGGAAGGACTGGAACAGCAGAAAAGTAACTCAAAAGAGACGGAGAAAAAGTAACTGATGCAACATATATAAATCAGTGACAAAACAATGTAGATCAAATGTGCATGCATCATTTAGATTCCAGAGAAGTGTCATAAAATATCCTGAAACTAATTAACTAAACCAAACAAACTAATTGTGTACTGTGTAAGTCCAGTGACTGCAACAAAAAATAACTTGTGGTAATCGTGTGGGACAGTGTGATACCTCAATCTTGTATGTCTGATTTATGTGAATGTGGAGAATAGTATCAAAATTGGTATTTCAGTTGTATAACTGTGGATAAGGTCATCACACACCTTCATCTCCCTCGTGTTTCCAACCTCTCGAAGAGGAAGCTGTACAAACTTTTTATTAAATTACTTTTGAAAGATTAAAAATACACAGGAATTGATTTTAAATGATGTTGTCTTCAACATTTGGCATTACCTAGCATGCAACTGAAGATCTGTTTTTCTGGGTATGAGGTGGACAACTGAGTTCTGTCCCAACAATAGAATATTTCCACAGGACCAAACCACTTGCTGATTTGGATGATGATGCACATAATGAGACCATATTATGCTTTTGGGGGTTTCCCTTTCCTTTAGAGTGTTAGAGCTTTTGCTGCACTTGTAAAGGGTTTGCAATGCTACAAAGCCCAAAGTCCATGCCAAAGGGACTTTTTCCAAAGAAAATACTGCTCTTGAACTGCCAGATATGCCTTATTGGCAGCCTTTTGGTACTTATTTATGTCCCCATGGAACACATTTGCATAATTCCTGCCTAGCAGCAAGTTTGGCATGCCCTTAAACAAAGCTGGTTATATCAGAGGCCTGGGAATAGTTTGGCTAGAGGTGCCACAATATCCAGAAGGTGCTAACAAATCAAAGCAGATTGGGCTTCAAGGAGTGAAGATGAGAGAAAAAAAACCCCCAAACATTCAGACAGAGGGTGAAAAAAATATACTCCAACAGCACAAACATGGAGGAGATGGCCAATTCAATGACTTGAATTAGTGGAGCTGAGGCCTAGCTGGCTGTAAACTGTCAAGTTGGACATTTTAATATGCGAGTCTATGGGGACTGACTCACTTTTGGAGCCTGCTTTAAGTGGCCATTGTAGGTACTGCAGTTTCTGCCATTGCCACATTATGTTCATTTTCAGCCCTGGTGGTTGATGCTTGCTTTAAGCATGACAACTCAAAAGAGGAATGATGTTGCTGGTGTAGGTAGATAGATGTGTGAAATTAAGTAATATCAGTCTATACCATATAAGGTGCACAGTGCTTTGGTTGGCATAGTCTGTTTGCGTTCTCTTGCTGAAAATTGGTAGGTACCTCCTCTTTCCTTAAGACATCATACACCTCGTGAAAGACAGGAAGCTTAATTGATTGTGGAGCAATGTGTAGTTTTCAGGTCTCTCAAGACAAGATTTTATGACTTTATAATCACCTAATGTGACTCAGTGTTCATTGTAACAAACAAAAATATTGCGTAGTCTTAGCCCAGTGTAGTGGAACTGTGGCTCCAGTTTTTAATGAAAACATTTTAAAATGCTACAGTTTGAATACTGTATGTTAGGCTCACATTTTTATTTGCAAACCACTGCTAAGTGGGCGTAATGTAAAGGCTTTTACAATCTCATCATCAGGGATGAGTGAGACCTCTGGTTGTGGCATCCAAACCTCAGGCGAGAACATTAATGTGTCCTTAACCCCTCTGAGAGAGACCAGGGTTAAAGGTTAAAGATAATTATGAGGAGGAATGTGAAAAGGGAAAAGATCTGGGGGCCTTTCTGCACAAATTATCACCATGAAAGAGCCTTTTGATTTTGAGTCAGTGTCCGTAACGTATCTGCTCTGACAGAAAACAGAAGATGGGATCCTTTGATAGATCACAGCCCGGCTGTTGTTGCTGGGAGCAGATCTCTAATTGTGTTCCCCCAAAAGTGCTGGGTGAAATATGGGGATGGTGTTGTAGGGTGGGATGAGCATGGGGAGGGGGTGAATTCCCTTGAATTCCCTCAATGAAACATCGGTTTGGAAAGCGGAGCGTTCAGTCACAGCCGGTGACCTACAAATGCTGCTGCAATCCCCAACAAAGCAGAAGAATCAGGACAATAAAGCTCTTATTCCCCCCCGGATGACAGCTTCCATCTGACAGAGCAGATTATACAGACAGCTGAGCCGAGCCAAGCTGGGCCAGGCCGGGACCAGACTGTCAGAGCACAGAGGGTGACGGCTCCACCAGGAAGAGGCTGTGGACCAGTTGGCTTTTGGGGTTTGTTCTTTTTGAACAGTTAATACCCGTACAGTGAAGCCTCAGGATGGAAATACTGTCACAAAGAGTCATAATTTTGATGAACAGTGTTCACCTTTCCTGTTCACATAACTCTCACCAAATTGCCCTAACCTTAAGAAAATTTGGAGACAATATGCTGAGATTTAATTAGTGTTGGATGTGTTATTTTTTTGTTGTAACAAGTGACATAATACGTTAGTGCTGCAATTCAGACAGTCAGTTATGTAGTTACTTTTTCAGATAAGCAATCAACCATTAAAAAATAAGAAAAATAAATTAAAATCCCAGACATATTCATAGAGTTTGTCTGACTCTGAAACCTTGGCACACAGTTGCATACTAAATTTATGTATCCAATCCTTTGGTTGTGTCAGTAAGCATGTTACTGTAAGTTACATTGTGGTAGTATTCACATTATTTTTTTGAGAATAAGTGTCTATCAGCTGTTAGCTCTAGTTCAAATGTTGAAGATGCACCTGCAAGTTAAGTACAGCTCCAAAACGCTAGTGCTGAGGCCCTAGTGAAGAGGAGAACAGGCCCCCGGCTTTAGTTATTCATTACTTTACAGGTTTTTAAATGCAAATCTAGTAAGAGCTTAAGCTGTATTTTTAATATATAAAGATAACCAGCAGCATATAATTAATTAAAATCATCTCCAGCTTCAACATTAAAGTGATATACATGTTAATGAATCAATAATAATTATCTGGTAATATAACATATAGGGTTTTGTAAAGGACCAATCTACATAATCCTCTTGGTGGTGCTCTCACTTGGTGTTGGCTCTCTGTGGTATTGTATCACTTCCTGTTCCTGTTGTATCACACAGTGGTGCTGTTTCTATAGCTTAATTTTGTGTAGCTTGATTGATTAACTACTAACTTTTACATAGCAACTTATTTTCATAGTGTAACCTACATGTGCTTTATCAGAAGCACACTTTCTGTTGAATCACCTGCAAACTGAAAATCATGTAGCTAGCCAGGCCCCTGTAGTCAAAGCGGGTGAAGCTAGCTTAGCCCCAGATAGCTGTCCCCCAGCAGATTGTCCCGAGCAGCCCGGAAATCAGGCCGGCTGGGTTACTGTGAGGAGGAAGAGTAGTCCGAAAGAAAAGTCCCCGGTACACCACCAACTCGTTCACGTTTCCATTGTTCACGTTTCCATTCGATTTTCCCCACTCAGCGACACACCCGCTGAGGAAAAAACTCTGTCTATTGGCGACTATTCTCAGAAATGTGAACCTAGAGACTCCAGCGACCATAGTCGATTGTATTCCAGGGCCCAGAGCAGGCGACATTGAAGGAAATTTAAAACTGCTGGCTAAGGATAAACAGATTTCGGAAGATTGTAATTCACGTCAGCAGTAATGACACCCGGTTACATCAATCGGAGGTCACTAAAATTAATATTGAGTCGGTGTGTAATTTTGCCAAAACAATGTCGGACTCTGTAGTTTTGCAGAGTCCGACAGAGTCCGAGCAGAGTTGCAGTCTTACACGCTTCTCTGCAGCTTCTCTCCTCTTGCCACCCCCCCCAAAACCCCATCCCTGTAGAGACTGTGTCATCCTCAACTGCACCAAAGAGTAAACATGAGGTCTCTCTCTTCTAAGTCCCTGTTAGTAAATGATTTAATAATTGATCAGCATATTGATTTATTCTGCCTTACAGAAACTTGGTTACAGCAGGATGAATATGTTAGTTTAAATGAATCAACACCCTCGACTCATACTAACTGTCAGAATCCTCGAAGCACAGGCTGCGGAGGAGCTTACTAATCAACCAAAGACCCAGACAGAGTTTTAATTTTAATTCATTTGAAAGCCTGACTCTTAGCCTTGTCCACCCTAATTGGAAATCTCAAAAACCAGTTTTACTTCTTGTGATGCCAAAAACGACAGCCTCAATACTG
>VUQI01041579.1:0-13268 GCA_015106735.1 Paratilapia polleni | reverse complement strand
TTTTTGGAAAGGGTTTTTTTTTTTTTTTTAAAAATTTTGGTTTGTGTTTTTTTTTTTTTTTTTACATTAATGACAGTAATAACTTCAGGCTTGCTGTTTATCCGCCTTTGTAAGTATAGCCTACAAGACTGCATTCCTGCTATAGTAATAGCCATGCTGATTTCCTGACTTTAAACTGGCCAACTAAATGTGTTTGAACCCTTTACCTTTTTTGCCTCTTCCAACACTGGGCTCTTTTTCTTTTGCTGGGTAAATTTTCCAACATTGCTTTGGTTCCATTTTAGCTGCCTGGAGAAAACTACTGGGCTACCGGGCAAAAAAACAAAAAACAAATCTGCTATCCTCTTCCTTTTGTGTCTCAAGCCTTCATTCTTTTGTACTTTGTGGCAGACAGAAATGGACTGCGAAAGTGAGGCTTAAAGGCAACATATCAAAAAACAGCAATGGTGTCGTTATTCTCCAGCCGGCAAGTTGTGCAAACATTTACTTCATAATGAGTCCTTAAAGCAAAAGCTGGTCTACTTTAATAAACAAGCAGACCATAACTTGTTACAGAAACAAGGTCAGTCTTTCACGTGGTGCAGTGTAAACCCTTGGTATGTCTGCTGGATTTCTTCTCTAGTTAGCAAGCTTACACTCATTTGTTGTAGCTCCGACTGTTGATTGTCTCAGAAAAAGAGTCCATGAAACCGTGCCTGAGGAACAAATCTAAGGTTGTGAATAAAAGTCACATTAATTCTGCTTTGCTGAGATTGGAGTCTTATTTTACTTGATTCATTTGGCAGTTCTAACACACATTTAGGATTAAAAATAAATGTGTGAAGCTGTCACAGTTGAGACATTTAATAAAATTGTGGATCCCATTTGGCTGAGCAGTAACACGGATTTTCACTTTAATTATGGATAATTAATTATTTACTTTAATAAGATGAAAGAACTTTGACCAACATTCTATGTGGTCAAAGCTAAAATGAAAGTGGCGTGCATGAATGGAGTGAAGCAATAAAAGGAAATACATTTCTGCCAGCTCCTTAGTGAACTCACTTCTTTCATCCATATTAAATTCATAGAGGTTGATTGGTGCAGGCTGATGCTTGCCAGCCTTGACTGCTGCCCTTTGCCAGCAAAGAGAAGAACAAAAGAGAAGACCAATTCAGCATAAATATTTTTATATAGTACAAATAACTATCCAGCTATTAACTAGAGACATGTCTTGGATACATTTTACTCAAAGAGCATTTTCAGATATTAGACTTTATTACATTTTTAGATGCATTTTATACCATGGCAGCATTGTCCCTTAGATTGTCATTTTCAATCTACATTTATGTTCATATTTATTATTGATATTCCTGTCTGTCCAGACATGTGGAGTGAAGGTGGTGGAGAGACCAAAGCAGAGGGAGGCAAGGTAATTAAGCCTTTATTGACAAAATGCAAAAATCCATGAAAAGACAAAGTTTAAAGGTATAAAACTTGAAAAAAAAAAAGGGGGATAGGGTAAACTTAAATAACTAAAACAGAATATGAATCCAGATAACAAGAAACACAAGACACAGGTGGGAGAAGGGTGCAGGTAGTAACAATCAACATGGTGAAAAGAATGAGGGGCCAACACAGAGGAGGGAAACAGAAACAGGAAGCAAAAGCAGACACATAAGAGACTCAGCTTTACAGTTAAAGAGTAAATAACAGTAAATAACCAAGAGACAAATAGCTAATACCGACACATAAAGACTAAGGATACGTCCACAAGTGCACGGGTACCCTTTCATTTTGAGAAATATCTCCCTCCACATGAAAACGATGTCAAGCACTGTCAAGAGCATGCCAAAGCAGCAGGTGGCGATATAACCCTAACTGTATAGAAATACTGGCCTATAAGAAACCTAGAAACAATAACAGGATGCACAGCCTGAACAAAAAAGGAGATAAAGGCGCACACCTTTGACATTGCAAGACAAGTTTGCACTTGCGTGCTTGTTAGTTCGTACCTGGCAAGTTTATTTGGGAGTCCAGACTTCCGAGGACGGGAGGATGCAGTGCGGTCATTCTACAATTGGAACGGCAGCGTACTTGATGATGTCACAGCTGAGCTCAGCTCCAGTGCGTTTTTACTGCATTTCCCCCTTAATTTCACTGTGATTAATATTTACAATTGCACACGGTTACCAGAATTACCAGAGTTCTTTAAAGAATAGACTATTTTAAAAGTATTTTAAGCACTTTGGCAAAATGCTGGGCTACAAAAGATTGCAGTAAACACTGGACTGATCTGTTCATTAATTTACACTGGAATGATCTTACAAGGTGGTAAACTGTACTCCATCATACTGAAATAAATATTGACTAATTAACAGACTTGTAACATTTCAGTAACATACATGTGCTGTATAAACTGTATTATAAATTTAGAGGCGCCGACCACTATTATATTAATCTTATCTTTACATCTAAAGGACACCAACCTGCCTTTAGTCTTCTAACATTAAGAGATGTATATGATCTGTTTCATGTCTAACAAGCCTCGTACAGTTAAACAACAACAGTCACTGCATGACTGAAACACAAACTTCACCTCTTCTAATAAAAACATTATACATGTGTTCACAGCTCACACTTCTTATTGAACACAAAACAATCAGGTCAGATGTTGAAATGATTTTATTTTCATTCTGGTTGACTCCCAAAACTTACAATAGACAGCTGGTGTTTAGAATAGAGTTGAATAAATATTAAAAACACATAATTTGATCATTTCTGGAGCTGACTGGACATCAGTCTTCAGGATCTCCATGAACAGCACCATGATGCTGGTCCGGATGTTTCTGCCCCTGGTGAAAAGGCTCTTACTTTCCTCCCTGGATTAAAATATTTTAATGTTAGTTTTAATTCAAAATAAGCTGTTAAAATAAGTATAACACATTTCTACATCATGGAATAAGGATGACAGTTCTCCAGTGAGACATTAAAGTTAAATAAAACAATCTAGTTATAAGGCTTAACTTTAATCTCAGCCAAATCAATTTTCTCAGGAACAAATAAAACACTGAAATAAACCAAACATCACCCGTTAGATATCATCTAAGCTAATTATATCTCGTGTTTAACTTTCACAGAGAGGCGAGGGCCAGCGGGGGTTTTGAAAACGATGTGCGGGAGTCAGGCGTTCTCGCTATTACACTAGCCGGAACACTCTAAAAATATTGGTGCACTTTGACAAATAGGCAATATCTCGATAAATTGACCAGATATTTGAAGTTTACACATCTACATTCAAGCCTAAAAACATCTTAAAAGTTTATTTTGTGTCACAGAGACAGTAGTACTTTAAAACTTTACTTAAAGTTTTGGTCACTCTTCTCTGTCATTGCCGCTTCTGAGTTTCATTCAAAATGCATTCTGGGATACTTAGCTGCCCCAAGTCCACACAAGTCACCACCTGATGCATCCTCGATAGACTGGGCGGAGCAAGAACACATCCGGGCATTTTGAGCGTACTTGATGCGTACTTTGAATTGGAACTGTACTTGGGCTGCGACTGACAAGACGTCTGCAAGAACACAAGAACGCTGAAGTACACAAAGTGTGAGAGCACTAGAAACATAAAAATTACCAATGTTAGCCTCATAGAATGATAAAGTGGTGAACAATGCTAGCATGGTTGTAGATTTTGTCTTATTACTGAGTATAATAACTACACTGTATCACATTGAGTGAAATTTCTTTAGAGTTTAAAAGATATAAAATGGAAACAATTATGAAGAGATCTAGTGGGAATCAAATTCCTAACAGTGTCTCTCTTCACTGCTGAGTGCATTAATCATGCATAATACATAATAATTCATGATTAAATCAATAAATATAAGTCCTATTGAGTCATACATTTAAAACATAAATATTTACTATAAGTTTCTTCTATTCCTTTTCCAATATGGATTCAATATCATGAGACACAAATAGCTCCTTGCAAGACATTAGAAGAGCAGTCTGGAATAATGTTAAAATGAAGACAGAGAAAATAAAAGTTAAAGCTGGATGGCACAGTAGCACTATGATTAAATTATAATCAGTGAAATTGAGAAATAGTTCAATAGACTCTGTACTACAATTCAAACATTTCTAAAGGTGGATCAGTGTTGGAAATAGGCTGGTTATGCCTAAAAATATAATAGCACATACAGTGCTTAACAAATTTATTAGACCACCTGTCATAAAAACGAGAAATGTGGACTCTTTCCTTTTCAGTGAGTTCTCAATGTTTTACCATTTTGAACAGGAGTGAGGAATTTCAAACTGAATTCACGTTTTTATTAAGCCGGCACACTGGACTTCTCTGAGAAATCAGCAATTAATCAAACAGAACATTCAACCACTAAAACTATTTTTTCTGTTCAGGAATGCAAGTAAATAACTGTAATTTGACATCTTAATCAAAAAATAATAATGTGCTTTCCTATTTTTTTCTGCTTTTCTGTAAAACAGTAAATTTGAAAATTCATGGAAAACAACAATAATTAAAATTTTAGCATTAAAAATATCATTTAGATTAAAGAGTTTGCACATACTGGTGGATTAACCATTACAGAAACATACAAAATGATTTTGGTAATTACCAGTACTGTTAATTTAGGACAGCTGTGGCATAGACCTTACACTGGGAGGTGGTCTAATAAATTTCTTAAGCACTGTATGTTTGCAGATAAATGATTCTATTCCTTGAATTTTTATTTTTATTCTCTGTTTTAGTGATTGCACCAATGTCACTCAGTAGCATAAACTAGACCCTCTTTCTGCCTGTTCTCTCATGGATCATGTCAAATTGCAGCCATAAACAACCCATTAAGTGACATATTAATCTGGGCCAATTCTGCTGACTCCCTCACCCCAATTACTTTGCTGGTGGAATGTCTATTTTGGATCGCTTCACATTCTTTTACGCTCAAATCAATACTTCTGCAGAACCAGAAAGCTGTTACATGTGCTAACCACTCTCTGCAGTACTTCTCCTGGTTCCCTAAACATGTTACATAAGATGAGAGCTTTGAAAGGGGAGCATGTAGCAGCACATCTGCTATTCTAAAAGGGGAGAGGAACTCAGATTCCCTTTTTTTTTTCTAGTACATTTTTTTTGATTAATGAAGCACTGCTTCTAGACATAACAGAATCTGTAACAGTATGTCATAATGATAAAATGCACTTTTCTGAGTGCAACCTTCCAGCTTGAAGAGTCCTGCAAGACGTCAGTTCCATTTTCTTATGAAGTTGTACCAGTGCATTTTCTGCAATTGAGCCGTCAGCGGCTGTCAGTCAGGGGAAATTAACGAGCCTGCTGATTGCACTGCTGGTAATTACAGAGTGCAGCTGGCGCAGTGCTGTGTCAAGCCTGGGAGGTATTTTAAGCTTACGTCTGTCCTTTCTCCCAACAGCCAGGTCAAGTAATGCTCTACAGAAGATCAGTGAAGGGCTCTAAAATGACCACTGACAAATTCTGCAAGTGGTTAGAGACCATAACTAGAGAGTCACAGGTTCATTTCCAGCAGTAGCCAATTCTTTTATGTGTCCTACAGCAGGACACTGAACCTTTACCTGATTGCCCATACTTTTTAGATCCATTTTTTTTTTATTGATGCATAGCTAATACTGGTGTGTTGGTGTGCAGTTTATTGATCCCTTAAGATGAAGCTCTTTTTCTTATCTCTTCTACTCAGGATGTAAAACAGATGGGTCAGTTGTGTCCCTAGTGCCGAATGTCATGCTCAGCATGGTGGAGGCTGGCATGTGAAGAAAATAATTAAATCAAAAACAAGTTTAGACAGTATCTTGAGTTTTGCAAGCTTTTGTATAGTATTTTCTTAATAATAGATAATATGGTGTGTTATATAGCCACATCATTCACATGAGACGTTTGCACACAGATTATATAGTCGTTACTGTAGACATAGTATTTATTCTACTCTTAATAAGTACCAGGATTTCTAAAATGACTAGTTGATGTCATTGACTGAGTAAGGTTTAAATGTTTGCACAGAAGTGAGTAAAGCTGTGTGTGGCAAATGACATTGCCACTGTGGCTTTCAACAAGGCTTTCTGCCAGAGAAACCACCAAAGGGGACAGTGTCCTCAGCAGGTCCATTTATTAGTCAACACACATGGATTTTCCATAGCCCAGATAAACACTGGACAAAAGTCTGTGAAGCTGTAATTGTGTTTGTAGGAGTTTCTAGAAAGTACTGACTTTTGCTGATGAGAAATTTCAGTTGTTTTTTTAAATTTATTTATTTTTTTTTTGCAAATCCTGGGGAAAATATTTTAAGTAAGTCCTTTAATATTGTCACTATTGGTTATAGACTTAAGGTGGAAAGAGGACATTTTATTCATTTAACATTAAATCTACAACATTACATTTAAAACGTAAATGGGTCATCACAAATACATGAAGTACACACCTGCTTGTCCTGACTGCTTACCCAGGGGAGAGTTTGACATTTATTTGCTTTATTGTTGAGTGTTAGATGAGGTACCCTTACCTGTTCTCCTTTCCAGAGAGTCAAATACTGCTGTATTGGCAAAGCTGCTCCTGTCACACTTGTGAAGGTCCCCTCGGTTTTTCAATTTAAATGCACTGGCTAAGTGTCAGTTTTCAGTATTCAGAGTTAATGTTGTGAAGAGGTATATTTTAACCCAAACCACATTTTTTTCCTAAACCTATCCAGCAGGTGAGATTAAAAAGGTAAAACAAAGTGGAAAATGCAAATCTCTGAAAGGGGACACAAACCTGAAGAAATTGCAACTTTGTTTTTCTTTTAAAGCACCTACATCAAACAGCACCTTGTGTATATCTCTGCAACACCAGCAGCATCTGAGAGAATGGCAGTATCAGTACTACTTCCTGGAAAAGTGAAAAAAAACAAAAAAAACATTTTAACCTCAGGTCTCAGTTCAGTTAACTCCTTAAAACTGGCCAGACATTAGCATGTAAAACATTTTAAGTGTTATCTTACCATTCCAGCTCATTCATGGGCAAACCTTGTCTCTTAGAAACTATGTTTATATCCGACAACAGCACAGACTTTGTGACACCACGCCCACGACTGAAAAGAGTGGTTCTTAACACCCAGGCCCAGATAATGAGAGAGCAAAAAGAGGGAGAAAAGAGAGAAGGCAGATCGGCACCTGGAGGAAAAGGGGGACAATGACAATTACAGTAACATTCAACTTGTATATTTATTTTTAAACACTTGAAGGACTTATGATTGGAAAAGTTGTGATCTGGTTTAATACTGAAAAAAATCAGAGGCGACTTGAGAAACAGTATGTTAATTACCTTTTAAACACAACCAAAAACTGGCCATGATCTTAACAAAAACTGAAGTTCTTCCAAATTCAAGATGACTTTCAGATGCAGTTTCAGGGACTCTGCTGTTACAGTTCTGCTATTTATACACCCACCATCCAACTACTACATACTCCACTGCCACTCATAAGTGTAGCACTTCATTAATTCAGTTAATTGAGTTAGTAATGTATGAGTGTATTTCTTTAGGAGACACGAGTGCACAGTATGTCTCTAGAAGTTTTCACATATCCAACGCAACATAAACCCAATGCCACATAAAGTCTGTGAGAAGGAAACAGACGGACTCAGAAAAGGTATGCCAGCTAGCATGGCAGAAAAGAAGCCAACCCCTTTCAGAAAACACACGCACACACATACACATTCATCCCTGTGCTTAGAACTTTGAGGCAGCTGTGCTCTTGAGTTTGTCCATTAAGAGTGTATTGAGTTTTACAGAGGAGTGAATCATCCCACTCAGTCTTGTAGTCGGCACATCATTTAAGTCTGTTTAGAAAGCTTCTTCTCTCTTTTTTCCCCCCAGGACTTTAGTACTCAAAGCAGTGGACGGAGCATGCGACCCTTTACCACCACCTCCCCCACTACCACCACCCCCCAAAAAAGAAAAAAAAAGAAAGAAAAAGAATATGTTATGTATAACTAATTCATAGCAGGCAAAGATTCAACATCAAAAAAGTGTCACTTGTGCATAATCAAGGTTGGATCTTTCCTTTAAACTTGCAGTTAATTTAACCAAGGCTTAGTAAACAACATTTAAAGAAACAAATTATATTATGTGGAGCGGTTCAGCACTTCTTGTCTTTTATTGTCAAATAAAAGCAGATTACATTAATTAATATTGGGAATTTGGGATTTTGGCTCATAGGAAAGGTTTATATTTCCTTGATTTAGTCCGAGTGAAAAGTAGGAGGTGTAGACATTGTGTGTGTTAGTGTGTGTGCATGCTTTGTGTTTGCTTACAAGGATCAACCAACATTCAGCCTGTCTAGCATGATTTGTCAGTCTGAAATTCTCACGAAACAAACTGAGCAAATGGCATACATTTCATTTTCTGCTTGAGGTTCATTATACATTATTGTCATAATCTGAGGCCATAAAACCATAACACATTACACCACACAAATTACTATGCTATTATAAAGGACTACCTGTGCCCTCATAGCTAATGAGCACTCTGGGGGAAACAAGCTTTAGAAACAGACCAGCAATAAATCAACAATAACTTTTTTAACAGTTTTTAGGTTAGAACTGACCACATTAAAGCTGAGTAAAGTGAGAGCATGACACAGCAAATGAAATCCATTGATTAAAAAAAAACAACAACTTTGTAAACTATTTTAATATTGTTGCCATTCAAGATCCAAGCTACTAGCATAATGCTCAGTTACTTGATATCCCCTTCTGCAGGATGTCTTTTCAAAAAGTGAAACCTTAATTCATAAGGTAGAGAGATGACTGTCTGGAACACTGGATGATATAATATTTGTAATATTGTTTTTGAATAAAGTGTAAACTCCACACACAAAGATGTAGGGCTGCACGATTATGGACAAAATGCTTACACAATTGTGTTACATTCCTGTAAATTAATCTTCATAAATTATTCTTTGCAGAAAAATAATATAAACTCTTTCACTCCATTCATTGTACCTGCATGATGAATAAAACGTGTAGCAAAGTACTCGACAGCTTTGAGATCCCTCTCTGTTTCCCCTGTGATGTTTTGCGTACAGCACAGGTTTTACCACTTTGGAAAAATAATTGTGTGAAGAGATAACATCGTTTGTCCAGTATGGTGACCATTTTTCCGAAGCCTTTGTTACTCACCGTGTTTAGTGGAAATACATCTTTGCCCAAGTTGGAATGCGAAGGCGTTGGTGATTTCAGTGTGTCTTTGTGAGCTGGATGGATACGCTGACGCACTGTACTTTAAGACAGACTTTAATGGACATCTGAGTTGATGTTGGACGATTCACATTTGTAACCAGTGCATTGTTTTTCTTGGCCTTCATGTATTAATTATACTGCAGTTTGTGGTGTCTCTTCAGGCGGTTGAATAAGTTAGTTGTGTTGCTTTGGGGTGTAGACACAACTCTACAGCACTCTTTGCATATGATTTCTTCTTGGTTAACATCACTTGCACTGAATCTGAAGCATTTCGAAACAATAGATAATAATCCGCTTCGAGGGACCAGCTCTTCACCTTCTGTTGTGCCAGACATTTAAATTTCGCTGTATATCTTTCCTTTAATACAGTGTTACTCGTCCAGGAAACTTTAAGCTGCACGATGCAGGGCACAGGTGTGATTGTCACATGCAGGCATTGTCGTCAGGCAGTGATTTAGGGAGTGCTTGATTTGAATTTGGTTTGCATTTTAATTGGCAGAGCATGCATTTTAAATAGCACTCGATCATGCTCATTTAATTGTGGGAAGCCAAAATCGTGATCGAGAGTAAAATTCGATTAATTGTGCAGCTCTACACAAAGGCATGCATGCTCATTTTCTAGATTTTAAGTAAGCGTGATCCCTCACAGACTTCACATGTTTGAACAGTGCAACACTGACTACCCACTTGATCCCTGCCGCAAAGTGGGACTGTCCAGTTGTAGCATAGCAACTGTAAGGACATTGCTTTGAATCTCTCCACATGTGGAAGCTGTGGGCATGGGGATCTAATAAGAGTAACACCATGTCCACAAAGAAGTCATTAGCACTGAAACATCAGTTCCAGTACTATATGTGTATACACAGGAGGGATTCAGTAGTAAAGGTATTATGCTTTTCCTTATTTTCTGTCAAATCATCTGTCATATATTTATATAAATAGCTGAATACTTTGAACTGTGAATCATGCAAAGCTACTTAGGTAGAGTCTAAGAATAAAAATATGGAGCTGGAAAGTAGGTCCACTTTAAGCTGTATGTCACCATTCACTGTAGTGATATTTAGTAAAAGAGACTAGTACAATAATAAAATCACTTTAGGTCACATTTATAAATCCCAGCCAGTTAGGCAGCCTGTGCCATGCTCACCCAGCTGTCTGTGTGCCTTTGCTACTCTGCTTGTTCGGGTATGTGCGCATGCTTATGTATCCAGTAAGGCTACTTAAGGTTCCCAAAGTAGCTACCAGGAACACAAGGATAGAAGTGTTAGGGATTTAATTATATAACCCCAACAACCTCACCATAACAGCAGGGGAGATGTCTCAAAGTCTAATTTATAAACAACATAAAAATGAATCCAAACAATTCTTTTCCCCACATTCTTCAGTTAATTAATTTTTGTCTGCCTCTACCGGGCCTTCATTTGCACAGTGTTTCCATCTGTGCCTGGAAGAAATATTTACAATGCAAAGAAATAACAGCTCTTACTTTGCTTTGTCTATTTTATTTGTAAGCGCTTTTGCGCGAGTCTATAAAAACATGATTTTGCACAGAAGGCTTGCATAGATTTTTGCAGAGTCTCGGAATTGATTGGAGATGCAATTTGCAACCCTCTGAAATCCTTCAGGACAATTTCCATATACTTCTTGCTCACATAACAAACAATGCAAACAAGCAGGGAGGGGAATAATATATTTTAACAATGCAGAGCAGAATAGAACAGTTTGTGGACACAAATAAAGTCTATTGCATTAACCTCCTCTTAAATTGAGGGCCATGGCAAAGCTGCTTTAGTGTCGCTTTTACAGTTTTATGTCTGCACAGCTGCAGTGAAAGGGGTGTTGTTGTTTGTCTGCTGTGACTTTTCAGTCAAACAATACAGAGCAGCTAAGATTTTAAATTGGAATGCTATGATTAGAATTGACAGTATACCTTATTTAACACTGTCAGGCTTTGGTAAATTATTCAGGAAACACAGGCTTATCACATCCTCTAAGCCATTATACAACCTGACTGCCTGCAGTCTTTTGATGGCAAGTGTTTGTGTTATTTAAAATCACAATGCATTCACAGAGTGGACTTTTCCTTCCAAGAGTCATCCATTTTACACAGAACAATAACGCTGTCATGCATTTCTTTCTTCTCACATGTCTGGGCTTTGCTTGCATGCCAGGCAAAATGAACACAGAGAACGTTCGTAGCCAACAGCCGCTGACCCTCCATCTGACCTGGGAGACTTGCGGGAACCTCTGGCAGTTGGTTGAGTCAGCACATCCTCACACACACATACAGACATCCACTGTTTGCACTTTTTTCTGGACAGAGATATCAGCCTGACTGAATCTTATTGAGACCCAGAGGACTACATCCATGCAGGCATGTGCACACACACAGGCATAAACAGAGGTAGCTAGTGGAGTAGGACGCAACCTTGAAAAGGCTCTGATCCCTGAGGAATTTCCCTGAATGGCCTGTTTGCAAGAGCAGAACAATTGTTCATTCACTGGATCTTTTCATCCCTCCTTCCATCCTTCCATTTATCCAGAAAAGAGAAAAAAGCTGAAACCTTGATTCTGGAGCAGTGGCTTCAGCAGAACAATGCTTTCCTGGGACACAGAAACATATATTATATGACAACAACATGGAGATCTGGAAGGGAAGGGTAAACAAATTGTAATATCGAGGGTGATTTTCCACGTTATTTAAAAATGGTTACCAAGCCATAATACGACACTGTTTTTGAACACATGGTAAACTCAGCAGCACAGACTGTATGTAAGAGCTGGATGTAGGAGTTGGGTCTGAAAAAAAGAAGCCAATGCAGAAGTGTCTTAAACCTGCATTCTCTCTAATGGCAAAAGCCAAAAGAAGTCTGCATGCATAGAACTCTATGAGAAAAAGGCTATACTGCTCACTTGTTCCTTTACTTCTGTAACCATTTTGCTAATGTTTATGGTCTCAATTTGCAATTTCAAGTCTTCATCCTCACTACATGATGTTCGTTTTGTTAATTATGGTCAAAGAGACAACAAAACAAGCTTTAGGGTGTGGCTGCCTTGTGACTGATTAGTCTCACAGCGTGAAATATTGAAATTTGCAGATCTAGTAAAATTCCAAACAGCACAAATTTTGTTCAGAGCAAAAAATAATTAACTACCGGGAAATATTCAAAGGATATTTTGGTAGCAATTTATAATAACTACACACTGTTAAGCATTAGTAAGGCATTAGTAAATGCTTAATTCATCATTTATAAAGCTATTACTCCTCCTTAGTATTTAATTTATAAATACAGATATAAATTGTTTATTCTTGATTAAAAAGCTCACATATAACGTGTTCATGCTATCATTTAGAAAGTCTAAGTAAATGATTTAAAAAGTATTTAGATGCACATTTATACATATAATGATTAAGATATAGCTCATTGTTTGTGAGTGTGTTAATAGAGGTTTTATAAATACTTATTTCATGTTGTAATTCATGGTTAGTTCAGGCAGTTACTAGTTGTTAGTTCAGTATTTTGTGTGACTTCATCTAAAGTGAGGACTGTTTTTGCCTTATAAAGCATTTATAATTGAAAGTGAAATGTTAGCAGGACCTCAGCTGTCTTCACAAGAGAAAAATGACAAAGACAAAGCACAAAGAGATACAGGACATACAAATATTTATTGCAAGATGCAAACATAACCCACCTGAAGTTCACAAAATACTGACATGTATGTAGGACCAGAGTCTGAGTTTGTAGGAGGGATTTAAGACAGACAGAGACACGCTGAGCAGCTGGAGCCACAGGGTGCTTTAACTTAAATATACTGAAGCTTCTTCATTTAAAATACAACATGAATAAGGCTATCGCAGAACTATGGTGAAGTGTCCATCATATTAAAGTGTTAATACAGGAAAATGTCTCTGGGATGTTTCAGAGTTTGGAATTTCTTTAGTTCGTTCCTCAGGTTCAGCTTTCCTCTGGTTTGCAGTCAGTTAGCTTTAGTCAGATAAGTCAGCTTCCAGTCAGGTTCAGTT
>VUQI01041565.1:0-10043 GCA_015106735.1 Paratilapia polleni | reverse complement strand
AAAAACCAAGTTCATATTCATTTTTAAACAACACATTACTAATGTTTTAGCTTAGGAAGTGTTCAGAAATCAGTATTTGGTGGAATAACCCTGATTTGCAATCACAGCTTTCATGGGTCTTGGCATGCTCTCCACCAGTCTTTCACTTTATGCCATTCCTGGTGCAAGAATTCAAGCAGCTCAGCTTTGTTTGATGGCTTGTGACCATCCATCTTCCTCTTGATGACATTCCAGAGGTTTTCAATGGGGTTCAGGTCTGGAGATTGGGCTGGCCATGACAAGGTCTTAATCTGGTGGTCCTTCATCCACACCTTGATCGACCTAGCTATGTAGCATGGAGCATTGTCCTGCTGGAAAAACCAATCCTCAGAGTTGGGGAACATTGTCAGAGCAGAAGGCAGCAAGTTTTCTTCCAGGATAACTGTGTACGTAGCTTGATTCAGTGCTCCATTAGAAATATGGCCAATTCAGCCATATTTCTAGAAATAAGAGCTGCTCCATTCAAAGGATGGATGCCGTCTCTCCTAGTAAGACCAGGTTTTCCCCAGAAAGTTTCCCAATTACCTATGAAGCCCACATTGTTTTCTGGACACCACTCAGACAACCAGCGGTTTAAAGAGAACATGCAGCTAAACATGTCACTACTGGTCTGATTAGGGAGGGGGCCAGAGAAAACTACAGTATGAAAACTATGAAATCATATGAGCTATTTCTCATATACCACCTGGCGTTTAACTATTTATGTTTCAGTGTAATGCTACCATATAGTGTTGATTGCCGAATTAGGTTATGTTGTTCATGAATGCTTTTATGTTTATTTGTATATGTTTAATTGTACTTACCTTTACACACCTCTCACAGTTCAGCATAATTTATGGTCCTGCAAATGTGTCTGTCTGCATAAGCATTTCTGTTTGGACAGCGAATGGAGAGGCGTTTTTACCCATCGCAAATGTGCTCCCTTGCAGTTCTCCAAAATCCCAACTGCACGCCGCTGGACTTGAATGACCTATGCATTGGTTGAATGCTGATTGGTTGATAAGTGGGCCGGAATAGGGAAGGGAACAACAACAAAGTTCACTGGGAATGGAAGAAGATCAAAAGAAATTATTAAAGATCAAAAATACTGCATGAAAAGTACAGACAGTGGCTGTAGTGGACACCTTTCTGTTTCTCTTCTGTTCATAAAAATTATGAACAGAATTGGTGACAAATAGCAGCCCTGGTGAAGTCCAACACCCACTGGGAATGAGTCTGACTCATTGCAGGCAATGCGGACCAAGCTCTCACTGCAGTTGTACAGGGACTGAATGGCTCGTAGCAGTGGGCCAGAAACCCTATACTCCTGAAGCACCTCCCAGAAGATCCCCCGAGGGACATGGTTCAATACCTTTTCCAAGTCCACAAAGCACATGTAGACTGGTTGGGCAAACTCCTACGCGGTCTCGAATATCCTCGAGAGGATAAAGAAATTGTTCAGCGTTCCATGGCCAGGATGAAAACCGCATTGCTCCTTCTGAATCAGAGGTTTGACTAATGGACAGATCCTCCTCTCCAGGACCCTGGCGTAGACCTTCCCAGGAAGGCTGAGTAGTGCGTCTATAATTGGAGCGCACCTTCTGGTCCCCCTTCTCAAAGATGGGAACCCCCACCCCAGTCTGCCAATCCAGAAGCACCATCCCAGAACCCCATGTGACTTTGCAGAGGTGTATCAACCAAGACAGCCCCACAAGATTCAGGGCCTTAAGGAACTCAGGGAGAATCTCATCCACCCCAGGGGCCCTGCCACCAAGGAGTTATTTACTTGGGACTGACTGATGTAAATTTCATCTTCAGAATTCCAAACAGAGGTCCATACGGACCTCCAAAGTCCCTGCCTGTTTTTTCTGATTGGGCGGACTCGTCCACAGAGACTCGTCCATGGAGGATTTACATTACAATGCACCAACTATGCATGCGCCCCAGGTGGTGGACTTCAAGCAGACTTCAAAGAAGTATAAAAGCAATGATGACTCATCCGTTGTGTCTCCAGATGCCCGATGGTCTCTCTCCTTTTTAGTCTGGAGGACGTGGCATCCATTTTTTCCAAGAAGAATTTCAAATTTCGATTCATCTGACCACAGAAAAGTTTTTCACTGCCTCAGTCCAATTTAAAAGACCTTTGTCCCAGAGAAGACCGTGGCATTTCTGGATCATGTTCGCATATGGCTTCTTCTTTGCATGATAGAGCTTTAACCTGCATTTGTGGATGGCACGGTGAACTGTGTTCACAGACAGTGATTTCTGGAAGTGTTGCCCATGCAGTGATTTCAATGACATGCCTGTTTTTAGTGCAGTGCCACTTGAGGGCCCAAAGATTACGGGCATCCAGTATTGATTTTCAGCATTTTCCCTTGCACACTTTTGATGATAATATACTGTAGATGCACTGTATTCAGAGTCTTCACAATTTTACAATTTAATTTTTCTTTTTTTTTTTTTTATTATTCTGAAATTGTTCGACAATTTGGAAGTGCAGTTTGTTTTACAGATAGGTAAACCCCTGCTACTTCCTACTTCTGAGAAACTCTGCCTCTCTACGATGCTCTTTTTATGCCCAATCATGTTACTGACCTATTGCCAATCAGCCTATTTAGCTGATGATTTGAACTTTTTAAATGTTCCTCCAGCTGTTTCTTTTTTAGTACCACTTACTTTTCCATGCAGATCCCAGTGAAGCTCTAAAGACACAAAACCTTTGCCTAGAGTTTATGAAAGAAAACAACAGTGATTCAAGCAGTTTGTCTAGATCTAAAAATTCTTTTAAATTTCCAGACATTTTCACTCCAGGGTAATAATGCTAGCATAACATCACCACATCAGGAATAGCAATGCATTTTATTTCAAAAGACAACAAAAATTTGTAGATTAGAGAGGGACAGTGTACATTCAGGAAAACAATCAAGCTTCATTAAGAGAAAAACTGCTGAAAGCGTAGAAGATGGTAGCAGACTGATTAAAGCCCTAATAATCAAACTCAGCCAGCACAGCCCAGTACAGAAAAATCTCTTCCCCACAGGAGGTATGCTGCTGCGATGTCCCTATCACTGATGAATGAAAGTCTTATTTTCTGCTTTCATTGTGTTACCCGAACTGGATCCTAGGCTAACGACTACTTTTACTGGAGCTACTAGTCAGCTGGCATTATCTTGCTAAAATCATGTCCCTGTACCACCCTACATAGATATAGATCTCAACCCCCCACGGTTGAACCCAACATTACGCCATTGAATCTGATGAACGTCCAAAGATGGCATGGCAAAGAATGCTGGGGTGGTTGTTTGCTTTTATAATAAATCTAATCAATAAATCTATAGCTTCATTGTCTGGCAACCACATATTCCATATTCCCAGTTCAAATTTGGACATTTGTACATTATAACTTTAAGACTAAGGCTTTATGAATGAACGTACTGGACTGGTGATGCCTTCTGGACTCCAGTAATTTAACCCTTCCTTATAAGTCATAGGGGTGAGTTTGAGGCTTCTCTGCAGTCATGATTCCAGTTGTATTGTAGAACAGCAGCAAGTGCAGCAAGATTTCATCCTGTTAAAAGGGAGTTTTCCCTTCCCACTGTTGCCAAGTGCTTGCTCATAGGGGGTCGTCTGACTGTTGGGGTTTTCTCTCTAATATTGTAGGGTCTTTACCCCACAATATAAAATATAAAGCGCCTTGAGGCGACTGTTTCAAATTCAACTTTATATTCATATTCAAATTATATTCAATTTGTACTATATCGGGATATTTATTACAGGTATTTGGATTAAAGCTATTCTGAAATATGTTGTTCTTTTTTGTAATATTTGGATTAATAAAGTATTTCTGATTCTGATTCTGATCCTGTTTTTGTGATTTGGCGCACCTGCAACTGAAGAACTGCAGTCAACTACAGGAAGAAAACAACTTGTCTCCATTAATCTGGAACATTATGAGATAATTATCATTTTGTTTCATTTTCATTAACAATCTTTTTTTCATTTTCAATGTTGAAATTATCTTGGATTAAAAGAGCTGTTTTTAATCTTTGCTGTCCATCTTTACAGTTAGCTATCAGTTAGTTTTGCCATTTAAAAACTTTCTCTGCTTTGCTCCAGTCAAACAGAGAAACCTTTTCTTTGAGTGATAACCACAACACTGACATCCTGTCACAGAGGAAGAGGAGGAGGGTTTGACTTGATGTAACTGTGAACTGGTGAAAGTATTGATCTTATTTCACCGAGGCAGGATGGAGAAAACATCTCTGCTGTGGCTGCTCTGTAAGTACACTGCAATGATAATCTACATATAAAAAGGCCTAAATATTCTCTCTGTTGTTTCTGCTTCACAAATATCCAGTTTGGTGTAGAATCAGGGGGGTTTCCAGGGCTTTTTACATGGGGTGGCACAGAGAGTACCAAATCAGAATATTTTATACAATTTATAAAGTAAAATACAGTGTAGAAAACTACTGTAGAAAATACTGATTTGTAGGTTCATGTACAGCCACCATACAGAGGTATGACATGAAAGCTGGCTGCACAAGACTTTAAACGGGGTTTTGTGTTCAATATCTATTTTACAAAGTGGTAAAAGATGCATTTAGACTCTTTATTTTCATAAAAATCATAATCCTACCTAACAGTACAAAGGTTTTAGAATCCAAATATATTTATATACCTGTAGTAAAGGTACTCATTATGAAGTCATATCCATGATATTATTGGGTCATAATTATTGATTCATGTGTATATCGCTTTATCATATTCATGTGCAACATTATTAATGACATGTATACTGTTGTGTAGCTTTATCTACAACAATACATTATCATATATTAGTAGATTTATTTTTGAAAATTTGTAATTTTGGCATAAGTACAATATTCTTATCCAGAACATAGAGTAGAACCACAAAGTAGCATATCATAGAAATACCCCATTTCCACTCCACCACCTCAAGGCATGCCCCTGTGTAGAACATTAAGGAGAAAACCGTTTCCTCTTTTCTCTGCCCATCAGTGCATAACTCAATCAAACCAGTGTTGACTGAGTTTCCCACACTACGGTGACTATCCATTTTCTCTGCAGTCTTGTTAAGTTTCAAACTTTGAACTAACCTGAATGTCATTTCTCTTTAGTTCTGATCTCACTGCTGAGCTGCACAACAAACCAAGGTCAGTAACCTTCTTCTATCACAATTTGAACCTGAAATGAACTATACTTTATTAAGTGCTCTGGTCCTTTTTTCATGCTTCACTGTAGAGTGAGATAATAATTATTATAGTAATTTGTCCCTGGAGGTGCTAAAGGTTTATTGACCCTCACAAGTATGAAGGAAGTACTTTTAGGTCCATAAATTTATTGGATAAAGACCCACTTTTTGCAGTTTTGCTTCTGTACACCAACACAGTGGATTTTTAATCAAGCAATATGTGATTGAAGTGGAGACTTTCAGCTTTAATTCAAAGGGTTTAGCAAACATTTTGCATTAACTGTTCAGGAACTTTAGCCATTTTTATACACTGTACCCTATTTTCAGAGACTCAGAAGTAATTGGACAATTGACTGGCAGTTTTATGGCCAGGTAAAGCTTGTGCATGCTTTTGTAGTTGTGATTTTCATCCATATCCACCCTGACCAGAGTAAGACACTCCCCACCAACCACCCACTGTGATGCTTGAATTATTAGCTCCATTGCCATGGGCAAGGCCATTGGAGGGAGGGTGCAACCATTATGCCAGTCTCAAGTTTCTGCCAGGAGGTGGTACTGTCCTGTGCTGTGACACAAAACTGGAGGTCGGAACTGCAGGTCCTGGAAGTAGGCTTTGACCAGCTTTGTTATGCCTTCTGGTATATGGAAGAAGTTAAATGCTGCGCACATTATCTCATGCAGAACAGACCTGAAGGCACTGGCAAGATCTATAAACAGTTTCTTCTGTTTCCTTTCCTTTTTGGTTGTGACCTGGTGACAGATGATGTTACTGTGTTCCAAACATCCTGAAAATCCACCTATCCTGTCTTCAGCACTGAGGTGTCAATGAAGTTGTTATTCTGCAAAAACACAGAGTCTTTGGGTCACCACACTGAGGAAAATCTTTCCTTCCATGTTCAGAAGACTGATCTGGTGGAACTGATGACAGTGGAGTTTTTCTCCTTGGGAATCAATATCCCTCCTCCCTTTCGCAATTCCTTTAGTATGATTTCCCTTTTCCGTCTCACGTTGATTAGCTTCTGCAGTCTTCTTCCACTGTCTCAGGTGCCTCCTTTCTTTCAGGAGTCCTGCTGTCTCCTGGACTTGAGCGGGGGTAATAGTTCCCTTGGCTTCTTGCTTTTCCCTCCAAATCCCACCGCCCCGGAGGTGTAAATGGTCTCCACCGTCTTCTCCAGTTTTCTTTCAGGATCTCCTTTATGACCTTCTAGTAGCCGGGCAAGGTCTGTGTTGATGGTTGTCCACTCTTTTTTTTTTTGGAAGGATTTGTACCACAGGATCTACTCCTTTCTTCTGTCCATTTTCCTTTCTACTTCTGGCTGTGGCTGGATTGACTCTGGGCTCATGATTATTGGTAGGTTTGATACTGGTTGAGCTTTGTTTGGGGTTCTGCTACCCTGTGGACTGTGGTATTGTCCCGCCACTGGGCTTCACTCGACTGATTTGCCTGACCTCTGACGAAATAGTGGTCAGTGCGAGGCCCCTTGCCAAACTCTCTCAGGCACTTCCTTCTGCCCTGATGAATCTTAAGACTCTTTGCTGATGTTATCTTTTTCCAGCCACAGATGCAGCTTTGTAGTTTGTGTCCTGCCAGCAATGTTGCTCTAATTGCTGATTGTTTGATTTGTTGTCATTTCTGTTCGAAGGTCTGTTACTGTGTGATCTGTTATTGAGTCATCTTGCACCCCTGCTCTCACATACTCAAGGGGTATTCTTCTTGAAGTTTTCATAGCCATAAATGGGTGCACTCAAGATGCTGTGTGCAATGGCTCCTGCTGTCGTCATTTTGTTTTATTTGGAGCAAGAAGTCACCATATTTGGACGAGAGGGTGGAGTGCTAAGTTGTTGGCTAATGCTAGCTAGCTTGGTTAGCAAGCTGCATCCATAAACTGTGAGCATGCAATACACAAACACAGATACCTGTTAATTAGGGCAGCACAGTGGTACAATGGTTAGCACTGTTGCCTCACAGCAGGAAGGTTTCCTGTCTAGTTTCTTCTCACAATCCAAAGACATCCTTGTCAGGGCAGTTGGTGAGTCTAAATTTTCCACAGGTATATATGTGAGTGTGAATGGTTGTCTATCTCTCTTTGTTAGCCCTGTGATGGATTGGTGACTTTTCATTTTACTCCATTAAAAGTGCTCCAAACAGCATCAAAAGCCCAAACACAGTGGAGAAGTCCAGTTTAATGACTCAAAGACTGGCTTCAGCTGCCTGTGTCAGGACACCTGTCAATCAAAGCAGCCACAACCATAATTCTACTATCCAAGTCGGTGCATTAGAAAAACGTTCATCCTCCTCAGAATTATTATGAAGGGGGAAATTATCCAGTTATCCATTTTAGTCTATCTAACGACCCATTTTAACATGGGAGACTATGGGGACTGACTCACGTTTGGAGCCAGCCTCAAGTGGACATCAAAAGAACTGCAGTTTTTGGGTCTTCAGCATTGGCTTAATTTTTCAGCTGGCTCTGTGGTTTCAGGAGGAGGCCACCTGACTGAGAGGTGACTTCAGTGTTGAGCAAAAGGTGTCTGGTTGAATAAATTATGAGATGATAATTATTATGAAATCCATCATTTAGACAGGTAGAATTATTTAGATGAGGATCTCTATTTGAAAAGAAACCTGTGTACAATGATACAGACAGATGGATAATACAAAGAAATACATTGTACATTTTGTGATTGTTGTTCCATTTAAATAAGAACATATAGCTTTGTATCTTTTTATTTGTTGTTGTTGCTCACCCCATTTGTATGCAGCAATGCATTTTTTTCAAGTAGAGCATAAATAAGAGCAAGTGTTAAAAGTCCTGTGATGGGATATTATAAGTATTTAAGTGTAACAAGAGAGTAGAGGTAATTTGGCAATTTCGGAACTAGAACCTTACAAATAAACATAATTCAGTGCTGTTCTCTTCTATTTGTTAAGAACCATCCCACTTTTTCATATAAGCTATAATGGGGAGTGAGATAAAAAGCACTGCAAGGCTTCAAGGTGTAGGGTGAAACATATGTATAAATAATATTGCCATATTCAAGTACAGACAAAATTGTAGATTGTACAATGATTGTACAACTAGCAGAAGAGAAACAAGATATGTTTCTTACAAAAATCAAAAAGCTTATCTTTAGTTTTCTTGATAGTTTTACCAAACGGCTCTTAAAAGTGAATCCAGTGCTATAGATCTTTTATTTTCTCAATCTCACTGACATGCCTTCCATAGTGGAAGCAGAGTCTCGGGACAAAGGGGATGATTCACCCATCACTGGGGGTGAGGTCACTGAGGTAGTTAATCAACTCCTTAGTGGCAGAGCTCCTGAGGTTGATGAGATTTGCCCTGAGTTTCTCAAGACTCTGGAAGTTGTGGGGTTGTCGTGGCTGACCCGCCTCTGCAACATTGCATGGAAGTCGGTGACATTGCCTCTGGATAGGCAGACTGGGATGGTGGTTCCCCTCTTCAAGAAGGGGGACCGGAGGATGTGTTCCAACTTTAGGGGGATCACGCGTCTCAGTCTCCCTGGGAAGGTCTATGCTAGGGTACTGGAGAGGAGAGTTCAAGTCTTAGTCAAACCTTGGATTCTGGAGTAACAGTGCGGTTTTCATCCTGGCTGTGGAACACACGACCAGCTCTTTATCCTCTTGAGGATATTCTCTCTAGAGTGCATAGGGGTGCCCTGTAAGAGGTGCTTCGGGAGTGTGGGGTATCGGGCTCGTTGCTGCGGGCTATCCAGTCCTTGTACAACCGTTACCAGAGCTTGGTCCGCATTGCTGGCAATAAGTCTGACTCATTCTCGGTGGGTGTTGGACTGCCCTTTGTCACTGATTCTGTTCATAATTTTATGGACAGAATTTCTAGGTGCAGCAAATGGATGGAGGGAGTCTGTTTGGTGGTTGTAGGATCCCGTCTCTGCTATTTGCGGATGTTGTGGTTTTGTTGGCTTCATCGAGCAGTGACCTCCAACTTGCACTGGGGAGGTTCGTGGCTGAATGTGATGTGGCTGGGATGAGAATTAGCACTTGAAAGTACCCGGACCCAGATAAGCATCAGAAAATGGTTGGATGGATGGATGTATATTTTCTTTCAATCTACATAATACATTCTCTTCACAGCTCATCTGACTGTGAGTCCCAGCAACTCTCAGTTCTTTAAAGGAGACACTGTGTTGCTGAGCTGTGAGGAGGACGACAGCTCTGCTGGATGGACTCTGAGGAGAAACTCAAGCAAACAACAGAGGACTCAGTGTGGAACTGATTGGGGAATATTGACTAATTCTTCCTGTAACATCAGCTTCAGCATCATGTGGGACAGTGGAGTTTACTGGTGTGAGTCCAGAGAGGGTACCATCAGTAACATGGTTAACCTCACAGTCACTGGTAAGCTGAGTGTGTGGAGTTAGTGTTGATGAAGCTGTGTGTAAATGGATGAAATGCTGTAGTTTGTCTCTGTGTTGAGGTGGATCAGTGATCCTGCAGAGTCCTGTCCTCCCTGTGATGGAGGGAGATGACGTCACTCTGCTCTGTAAAGCAAAGACCACTCCCTCCAACCTCCCAGCTGCTTTCTATAAAGATGGCTCCCTCATCAGGAACCAGCCTACAGGTCACATGACCATCCAGCATGTTTCCAGGTCTGATGAAGGCCTCTACAAGTGTGACATCAGCGGTCATGGAGAGTCTCCATCCAGCTGGATCTCTGTCACAGGTGACACACTCACCTGTCTGTGTTTCAGCAGGTTTCAACATTCAGAATGTGACGATAACTTAATGACTGTGTTTGGTTTATTTTAGAGAAACACACCAACACACCTCCAC
>VUQI01041555.1:0-11557 GCA_015106735.1 Paratilapia polleni | reverse complement strand
AATACCACTAACAGTTGACTGTGGAATATTTAGTAGCGAGGAAATTTCACGACTGGACTTATTGCACAGGTGGCATCCTATCACGGTACCACGCTGGAATTCACTGAGCTCCTGAGAGCGACCCATTCTTTCACAAATGTCTGTAGAAGCAGTCTGCATGCCTAGGTGCTTGATTTTATACACCTGTGGCCATGAAAGTAGCCACAGAGTTTCTGTGGCCACTCTGTCTCTCTCCCATAGGTGTGCCTTTTTGTCCTGTCTCCCTCTGCTCTCTTCTGTTTCTCCTCATCCTCAACCGGTCGCGGCAGATGGCTGCCCCTCCCTGAGCCTGGTTCTGCCGGAGGTTTCTTCCTGTTAAAAGGGAGTTTTTCCTTCCCACTGTTGCCAAGTGCTTGCTCATAGGGGGTCGTCTGATTGTTGGGGATTTCTGTCTAATATTGTAGGGTCTTTACCCTAAAATATAAAGTGCCTTGAGGCGACTGTTGTTGTGGTTTGGCGCTATATAAATAAAATTGAATTGAATTGAAAGTGATTGGAACACCTGAATTCAATGATTTGGATGGGTGAGTGAATACCTTTGCCAATATAGTGTATCTAACATAAAAAAAAGGAACCATTGTTGCACTAACATTGTTGCAAACATTTTATCCGAAAGCACAAACCACCAACAACCAACCATTATCTACCCCCCCCCCTTAATAAAAGCATCTGACCACATGTAATGAAATAGGTACTCACAGCTTGTGCTTTCTGCACAGTAGTGCTGACAAGTTATGTGATATGTACACAAGCAATCTAGTGACCCACAGAGACTGCTTTCTAAAACTGGGATGTAATCAGGACAATACAAATAAGAGAAGGAATCAATGGCACAGAGACAAAAAGAGAGACTTTGGTGAGACACTACTGGGAGTGACAGGATTAAAAAACTCTCTAGAATTAAAAAAAAAAAAATCTCTCTATGCCAGAAGAAGAAGGGTTAAAAGGTCTCCAAACCTATTGTTTTCACTGCGACCCATCCTCTTTACACTCCAAATCTTTTCCCGCCAATCTGACGGAGCAAGAACAAAGCCCTTCTCCAGCTGCCTGTCTTTTCAGTTGGTTCAAGTGGTTTGGATGAACGGCAGACTCATGAGCTGGCAACAGCAACTCTGTGCCTGCACTACAGTCAGCACTGATGGCTTTAAATATAAGGCTGTGGTTTCTTTTGATGAGTCAGTTCAGCCTAATGATTTTCTTCATATCAGCCAAAAATGATCTACGCTTTATTCTGCAAGAATAAATGACACTGGGCAAACAGATAACAGGTGTGGAAAACTAACTCCCACTCTCACTATGCACCCAGTGGTGGGTCACAGCTCCATCAGCTGTTCACTGGAAAACAAAGTCGCCATTCTGGTGCTCTTCTCTTTGCTTCAGGGTCAGCAGAGTCGTAAATAGACACAGACACGTGTGACTTGGAGCCAGCCCAGGAAAGACACCATCATTTAGTCACAGAGAGAGAGAGACTGTTACAAAACTACCCCCTAAAATCATTCAAGTACCACAAAAACCACAGCATGTAAACTCCCCTGTTTAAATCACACTTTTGGTTTCAGGTTATAACTCATACACTTCAGCTTTGAATGTACTAATTTCTTATCTTTTCTACTCCAAGGTCCTGTGATGCAGTTTCACCCACGTGGTCCCACTCAAGAACTTGGATGAGTGAAACTTGGAGTAGCCAATAACACACGTGTTCCCATACAACCACGTGCTCGATGCTTGATCTCAAGCTTGTAGTCGGATTTAAGATCTTGGTCTAAAATGTAAGACCACTTTATGTCATTTATCATTCAACAGGAGTTCAGTTTGAGTGGTTTCCATCCCAAAAATGTGGAATAAGATGCAGCAACGACGGTTCACATTTGTCACTCTAATGCGGGCAGAATGAAATAAACAAAATGTGAGACCGGAGGAATAATTATCGTTAACAAAAAGAGTTTTTTGTATTAGAATTTTCCTCATTAGTCAGCTCTCTCCTCCAGCTGAAGGGTCTGGGTCTATCTAACCACTTGACTGAAATTAAATTTAGCGCTAACAATGGGTGGCAAGAAGCAACGAAAAACCCGGTCCCTTTGTCTCCATTTTTCAGTCTCTCGGAATTCGTTTAATACATAAAAACGAGCCACGAAGAGGTAAAATGAAGCTCACAGCACGATAAAACCAGCATCTGACACAACTAACGGCAAACGCTATTTTCACAGTAAATTCGCCTTTTCACGGTTAGTCTGGAGCCAAATTCAAACTTTCTGTGGGGACAACTGATGATGACGGTCAAAAAAAGACGAGCAGTTAAGTTTAGTCAATTTACACTATCATCCATTAACAACAGCGTAATGTCTTCTTACCTCACTGGTCCTGTGGGTGTTTGTGTCTTATCCACTCTGTCCCCCAGCTAAGTGAGCAGACACGCCTTCTTAAACTCAGCTCCCCCATTCATCTTAAAAAAAATTCAGTGAAGAGTTATACAACAAAAGGCGGTCATTTTAGCGACAAATCTCTCCTTGAGTTATAGCCTGCCAGCGCATTACAAAAAAAAAAAAAAGTTCTAAAATTAAAATGACATGACAATAACACAAAAACATCATTTTTAGAGCCAGTGACAGACGTTTTGCTACATTGTTGCATTATTTTTACATATAAGCAATAAATACTGTACTTTAACCCCACTACACTAATTTGACAAGCTCAACTACAACCACAACTACTAGCTACAACTTTGCAGCTCAAGATTAATAATGTACTCAACAAATAAATTTCGATGTATTATAGATAGTGACAAAATAAGAGTTCCAACACAGGGGCGTTTCCAGGATTTTTTAAACAGTGAGGCACAGGGGGGGCCAAGAACAAAGCAGGGCAGGGGGTGTCCACAGGAAATCAGAATATTTCATCTGAAATAAAATCAGTGTAGAAAAGTAGAAAACATTGGGCATAAAAAGTAGTGCTGTAAAAGACTTTAAATATAATTTTATAATTTTTATATATATATTTTATCATTTTAATCAAAATATATTTAAAGTACTTTAAGTAAGTGTACTCATTATGTAGAACAGCACTTGTCAGAATCATATGCAGTGCTATATATGTTATATATTGGGCCATCTTGCTGCCTGTACTTCAGTAAAGTACTCGAGTAAACGCACTCATTTACATTTCAGCCGGTCCTATCTATGCTTTCACCCAGTGGTGTTTGGCATTGTAAGATATTCTAGTCCAATGACATCGGTGGGGGGGGCACAGGGGGGCCAATCAAATCAAGTCACCTGCATTTTCCATCCGTCCCTGAAGGGCACACTGCAGTCTCGTCACTGAGGAGGAGGTTTCAGTCTTTTAATGTGGGATGACATTAAAATGTCATCCGTTACCCAAGACTTTCTAGATGTGTAATATCTGCCACTCTGGAACTGTTTCTGAACCATCTTCGTTAATTAATCATACCACTACTGACAGCAAACCACAAATATCCCCATGATGTTGCATCAAAGGAGCACCTAATGTTAACTAAACATGAATGAATGAAACAAAGAGTGATGACAAACACAGTGAGTAATACAAAGAACCTGCCAAAAGTTTGGACACCTTCTCATTCAATAGTTTTTCTGTGTTTTTGCTACAAAAAAATCAGAACTATAAAATAACACAGAAAAGCAAAGTAATCAAAAAATACCTCAAATTAAATGTGATATATTTTATATTAAAAATACTTCAAAGCAACCAGCTTCATGAGGTAGAGGGTTGAGGTGGAAACCCCCTCAGCCTTGAGGTGGTTTGCACATATGCTGAGCACTTGTTTCCTGCAGTACACCTAATCCCAGACCATCTGAACTGGGTTTATGTTGTGTGATTGTGGAGACATGGTGATCTGACACAGCAATCCATCACTCTGGTTCTTTATCAAAGAGCCTTTACAAGGCCTGGAGGTGTATTTGGGTCAATGCCCCAATCAAAAACAGATAATGGTCCAACTAACCACAAACCGAACGGAACTGTGTGTTGTTGTAGGATATTATGGCATCCATAATATCCTGAAGTAAAACACACAATCATGCTGGTTAAGTGTTATCTTCAACAGTGGGAAACAATTCATGCCGATATTTTATGGGTCTCACAAAAATATGGTGTATGGAGCCACAAATCTCACATTTTTGACTCCGGACTCCAGATTTCCACTGATTTCATGTCCAGTCCTTGTGTTTCTTGGCTCGAGTAGTTTTCTTATTCTCCCTCAGTGGTGGTTTCTTTGCAGTAGCTATAACACAAAAGAATGACTAACACAGTCTCCTAACCATAGACTGTATATAAAAGATGGACATAGTCCCGTCACTGGTTTTGTATTCCACATTTTGAAGCCTCAGCATTAGAGTTGGGGCCAGAAGTTGCCAAATTCAGTCGAGAGGGTGTAGTGCTAAGTCATCTGCTAACTGTAGCAAGCTTGGTTTGCAACTGTATTCAGAAAGTGTTCAGGTGCAACTAAACTTCAAAGTTTGTGAAATTTTCTGAACTGACCGACCTTCCTATTTTAAAGTAATGATGGGCTGTTGTTTCTCTTTACTTAGTTCAGCAGCTATTGTCTCAATATCAGTTACTTAAGTATTCAAATGGGGCTTTTTGCTCTATATAAACCTCTGCACAACACAAGGGATGTTAAGAGGGCCTGAAATACCACCAGTTAACTTTTGACAGTTCTCACCAGTTCAATGAAAACCATTTTAGGCAGTCGTCTGCTAAGTCAGTCTGCATGTTGAAGTGTCCTTGGGCAAGATACTGAAGCCCAAGTTACTCCTATCACATCCATGTGAGTGTGCTTGAAGACAAAGTGTCTGTTAGATGAGTTGCAGGCAACTTTATCTCATATTAAGCATCAAAAAATCTTGTGCAGTGGTGACTGAAAAAAATGAAAAAAATTAGTTTTTCATTTAAGAGAACCTTTCAAGACTGTTAAGCTGCCTTTGTTTGTGGGACAATCTGGCAGAAAAGAAGACAGCACAGTAAAGAAGTCACTTAAAAGCAAAATCTTTTTGAAGCAAGATTGAGGTTCAAAAGCAACAGCTACAGATAGTCTGTCTTATTGCCAAGCTGCATGACACAAACAGTGACTGATAATTGATTCAGTGTTAAATGTATGAAGGGAGTTTTTTAAATTTTGTTTTTAATGTACCATGAATTATTTATCATGCATTATTCACACTTACCTACAGTGTTTTCCAGATGCAAAGACAGCACAAGAATTTACCCTGAAGGCTAATGCTGACCGAGTTTAAGAGTCTGAGGCATGTAGAGAAGGACAATCAAATAGAAGATAAGAAAGACAGAGTTTGCCTAAGGACAGCTGTATGTGTGTGACTGGAAAAACTGACGAAGAAATGAGAAAAATATCCAGTTGTTCTTAGCAAAATGGAAGCAGATGGAATCACTTATTGCTATTGTGCAACACCTTGGCCTGCTGTAACTCTAAAAAAAAAAAAAAAACTCAAAGATGTTACAGATGACCTCTTCAGAGTCTTAGAGTACAGCTTGTTTTAAATGTCTGCAAGAAGTGACACCAATGTATAATTTCATCATAATACGTAGGCCTGTCTGAACCACCGGGCCGAGGCGTTGTTTGGGGACATTTTGTGCCAAGTCTGAATACACTTCATTGGTCTCTGCTATTTACTCATATAGTTGTGGTAGGTACACAGTCATCCACACCCTGTCTACCCTCCATCTAAAAAAAGCTTGCTGCAGTTTCGGACAGAAACCATCTGTGACGAAGAACACGTCTGGCTGCTCCCTTGCTAACTCAAACCCACTAAATGAGGAGGAGCTGAGCCACAGAGGACTGAGGGACTACAGTTTCTATCTCTCTCTCTCTGTTGGCGTGAAGACACAGAACTGCACTGCATTTCCATCATTGGCCTTTCAAATGTGTTTTTGTAACGGAATATGTCTCTGGTTTGTTTACTGGCTTGTGTAGCCAAAAGGGAAAGTCAGTTAGCAGCTTGTGAATCCTGCAGGACACAAATTTGACTGGGTTTTTCCATAGAAAGGAATGAGAAAGAAAATACGAGACAAGAAAAAATAGAGTGTGGTTTTTATAAGAGACCTCTTTCGTGAGGCACTGCTGAACATCCATGCAGAAATGAGAAATCCGACAGTTAATGTGGGAAAGATAACTGCAGGTGACAAGCAAAGAATTGGAGTAGTGAAAACATACACAACTGTAAACCAACGGGTGTACGTGTTTGTGGTCTTTGGCAATAACTGACTTCTTTGAGGCACCTGCGTGAGATGTCCCAGAGGCAGTTTTAGCCTGCACAGGCAGCCAAAGCAACCTTTCGCATTGTCAATGAGAGCCTGAAAAAACAATCAATCGCCGCCTTTTTGTTGTGTGGCTGTCAGATGAAAAACTTAACTCCTTCACTTCCCGCTGACCCCCAAATAACTTCCTTGTTTTGCCATTTTTAGAACAAAAGTTCAACAAATAAATTTCACAGATCTAATTTGAAAACATCCTGTGAAGTTTGTGGCATCAGAGGCGCACGCAGGGAGAGGAGGAGGGCATGACATGAATGGGCTGGAAGTGGCTTTCTGACCACATACTGAGATTTAAGAGGACAGTGGTAAAGAAAGGAATTCCAGTGGATGGCCTCTAAACCCCTGAATGGCTCAGGAAACAGAAAGAGTGAAGTAAGCTCTGTTTGGGATTAAGAATTTTAAGGCCTGGCTCTGTTTTTAGGGATTAAAGTTTGGATTCAAGAGAAGAAAATAGGCAAACAAAGAAAAAAACTCCTCGCAGAGGTATGTCCGAGTGAAAGCCCTCCTTATCTTTACCTTAGTGACCCCTTCAAATTCCCAACTGAGTGTGAATGGTCTGCAAGGATCACGAGCTAGTATGAAATCCCTGTCACGATGGACCATCAGCAAATCTCCTACCGCACAGACAATGAATTCCTCTAAATCCAGAAGTGCGCTCAGGGACAAGAATATGAAACAGTCCATTATGGGATTCACCTCTTTAGTCCAAGTCCTGCAGCTTTAAAACTGATGTTAGTCCCAAAGTGTGCAACTTGAGACGAGTTGTTGCTCACATTCTTCTACCATGAAAGAAAACAGAAAACATCAGGCTTTGCTGAATTTGCTGAATTCACTTCGTTCACTCCTCGAATGTTTGCAGTCCTCATATCTCAGTAACTTGGTATGTGCTAAGTGGTAATAAAAGCTTAAACTTCAGGCATAAGCTTCTCTAAAAAATGAAGCACATCTGCCAATAAAAATGGTCTTTTCCATCTATCGCTAACCTCATTATTCATTGCAGCGAGGACAAACAAGTCCATTTATATGAGAGAAACTGAAGCAAGCCTTGAAACAAAACAGGAGTTCATTTATGTAAGTTTGGGCTGGTCTTAACCTTCCACTGAATGCTCATAAAATTGATGAATTACATGATGTTAAAACAAAGAAATCCTTCCTTTTACAAGATGTGTTTTTTACTTACACAGGAATTTGACCTCTGCATTTAGCCTATCCACTGAACACACACACACACACAGAGTAGGCAGCCAGGAAGAAGTCAGGGGGTTAGGTGCCTTACTTAGGAGCACTTGCCACATAGATCCATTGAGATAGGGGGCACTCACCTACAAATTTCTCACGCCACTCTCAGCCACAGCTGCCCTCAAAAAACAGTTCAGATTCTGTTGTGCACATGAGGAGGAGGACTGTGTGAGCGTGCATTCTTGTCATTTCTACATTTGTGTTGTGCTTGAAATTAATTTGTGTAGTAACAGATTTGTTCTGATGACAGGACTGAATCCAGTTCTCTAGAAAGAGCTGTTGTTATGCTGGGAAACCATGTTGGCACAAAAACTGCTCAGAAAGATGGAAACTGGGACCAGAAAACAGACAATTAATCGCTTTATCCCACAGGTCATGACAAATGGCAAAATCTTCTCACATATAAAAGGTCAACATTAATTATATTAAAAATGTTTGTGTCATGAACCCTGGGTTTTGTGCCAGAGATCAGAGTTTTATATTAATATTTGGATTCCCGTGTTTATGGTGTTTTGAGTTTTGTATTCTTTTCATGTAGTAAATTCCTGGTTGGGTTTTTTAGGATTATATTCCCAGTTTAGTCTCCTGGTTTTCTTAGTTTTTGCTATTGACTGCAATCTAGTTTCTGTTTGGGGTTAGAGTTATAGTTTATATTTAATTCCTTGAGTTTCAGTTTATCCTGCCTCCCCTGTGTTTCCCGTGTCCTGTTTTTAAGTCTCCATCTCTGTGTTAGCTGTTCATTTGTTATGTTACTTCCTTTTTTATTTTGATAGTCTTTTGTCCCTTGTGACTCGTATTTAGTTTTACTTCCCCTTGTCTCATTACCTTGATTGTTTTCACCTGTGTGTTTACCGACTTGTTGCCCATTCCTCTAATTAGCCCTTTGTGTCAATTGGATTTGTACATTTCACTGTTTTTGGGGGGTTTTTTTGTATTTTGGGACTCTTTTCTAATTACCATTAAAGGGTGCACCTCATGTTTAATCTTGCCTGCCTGTTGAGTCTGCATTTGGGTCCCTTTGCCTGCTGAAATATGACAGTTTGAGTGCATTTCTGACCAGGGTTACAACTCCAAGTTGGTCTAAGGAAGGGGTCAGCAACCTGCTGCTCTTTTGCCCTTCTCCAATTGTCTCCCTGTGATTTTGACAGAAAAACTAGATGAATATAAATATGAAAATGCACAATAGTTATTAATTTTTTAAGATTTGTTTGCTTTCACCACCAAGGCTGCTGGCTTGCAGGTGGCTTGATATGTGGCTGAACTTAAGACAAAACTAACTGAAAGTAGCCCCTTTTTTTTGTTTTAAATCTTACTGCTGCTATATTTTGTATTTACTACCAAAACAGGCTACTTGCATAGTTTTACTATTGTGATTTTTGTTATTTTAGCTCTATAACTTCTTAAATGCAACTAAACATGGAATTAATGTAATGAAAATGCAAAATTAAAGTACCCAATAGTTATATAAAGCCTACTGCAAAGCAGTCACTTGTGGTAAAAGATTTGAATTATGTACACCTATAGGTTACTTAAATGCTTAATTAATAGGCTGTGTCACCTTCATTATCTGGCTCAAATATGTTTTGTGGCTCCATACAGATTCTCTGGTCAAAAATGACTCAAAAATGTCTCTTTTGATAGTAAAGGTTGCCAATCTCTAAGGGAAAGGGGAGTAACATTAAACTAAGGTGAGGGAAAGTCAGGAGTCAAGTTGTTAAGGACTTCAGTCTTTTGTGTTGTTGCCAGAGTCACTTCTTCCACTAGCCCTGCAATAATCTCGCAACCACTTTGTTGCAGGGCTAACACAGAGAGACAGATGACCATTCAGTCTCACACCTACAGCCAATTTAGAATCACCAATTAACTTAACATGCATGTCTTTGGACTGTGGGAGGAAGCCAGAAAAAGATGCAAACTCCACACAGAAGGGCCCCAGCCAGCAGATTTGAACCTAGGACCTTCTTGCTGTAAGGTGACAGTGCACTGCACCACTATGCTGCCCCAAAACACAAACCAACATTCAATAATATTAAACAACAAACCAAACTTCAAAACACAACCAGTTCCAGGGACCAAGACCCCAAGACATGGGTTACAGTCTTGTATCACTGGCATCATTCAGATGAAATCCCCACTTGTCATGAAAGATAGAAAGCCGTGAACTAAACGTGTCACTGCTAAATCAAGGCAAGAATGTACTGTGTGATTGTATAATTGCCTAATTTGACATACTGACCAACTTATCAAACACTAATATCTTGTCCACTGCATGTTTTTTTTTTCCTCATTCATTCTAAAAATTAATCCACAGAAGCACTGTCATAAAAAAAAAACTGAGATCCAAGTGAAGGAGGCGAGGAACAGGCATGAGAAGAGAGGAGTCGAGGCAACAGGTGTTTAACTAAATGAGACATCATTGCTTCGGATGTGCTTTGGCACAGCTGCACCATAAACAGTGTTGTTTAGCCCAACTACTGCTGTATTTTATGATCTCAGACATAACAGTGTTCATGACGATTTTTATATTTAGAGCTGCTTTTGATTAAATTCACAACAAGGCACAATGTGACATGACTATTTGTAATCATGCAAATAGTGAAGTGCATAGAGTTTATTCATGCACTTCACCTAAATGACTGAAACTACATATGAATACAAAAGACTAGTTACTTGAAGAGTCCTCTTCCTGCCATGGTTTGTATATTCCAGCTGTGTGCTACACTTCTTTTATATGGTGAAGGTAAGAACACTTCCACAAAGGATCTGTGCATCCTTGATTAGAGCTCCTCCAACAAGTCTCCTCCTGATGCAATCTAGGATTTGAAACTTCTTTCAACATGGGGTATTGAAATTGATTTCCATGTCACAGACAAGAAGAGAGAGGACAGAGGAGATGAGGAGGCACAAATTAGAGAAATGAGGAAAGGTTTCTGTCTCTGTGTCAAAACTGTGCAAACAGTCTCTGAATAGCTCCACCGTGGGGGTTTTCCAAAAGGTCAATCAATTGTGAGTGAGCTAAAAATGTGTTTGCCTGGGGACAAAGGGGAAAATGTGTAGAAAAAGCCACATTTTAAAAAGTACCTGCGTTTATGTAGTGCTAGCTCCCTCAGTCTGTGATGTCACAGCATGTGTTTTTCATCATTACTTAATGAGGTTAGCGTCTCTGAAACTGTTAAATAAAACGTCTCCATGCCCAGTTCTACTGTAAACCAACTGCACAGATTTTCACTGCAACACACAGAAAAAAAATATTAAATTGCTCTAAATTTGAATAATCTGAAAAAATGTGACCCAATACCACAATCCTGCGTGTGATCTGAGAGCTACAACTAAAGTCCATGATTGTATGTGTGTAAACATGTTTACTTGAATCAATATGTGTATGTATGCAGCAAGGTTATTATAGTTAACTAAAACTAAACTAAAAACTAAAACTAGATGTGAAAAAACATTTTAGTTAACTAAAATAAAAATAAAAACTAGACTTTTGAAAAAAATTCAAACTAACTGAAACGATTTTGTGAGCTAAAACTAACTAAAATAAAATAAAAATATAGAGGAAATATCCTTAGTTTTAGTATTTATTAATTTGGTAAAATTTGTTATCACAGCTTCCCTGATGAGGCTTTGATGGACATGTGCATTGAGACTTTGGATGTCTACATGACTGTGAGTCAACTGCTTTCACGAAGTCCTGTGTTTATATTGTAATATCTATACTGATTTTCCTAAATCTTGCCGCTGGCATCTGCCCTAAATACAATAATACTTAAAAAGACTAAAACTAACACTGAAACTAATAAAAACTAAACTAAAACTAAACTGAAACGAGCAAACCCACTCTGGGAACTAACTGAAACTAAACTGAGTTAAAAACAAAAAGTCAAAACAAAAAAAAAAAAATAAAAACTAATAAAATATAAAACTATAATAATTCTGGTATGCAGTCGCCTATGTTTTCTGTGTGTATCTACTT
>VUQI01041553.1:9364-23932 GCA_015106735.1 Paratilapia polleni | reverse complement strand
ATCTTTTTTTTAATAAAAAAAAAACAACAAAAAAAAAAAAAAAAAAAAATTGTCTAACAAAATTATCATGCCTTTTTTTTTCTCCACAGCGGCATACATCTAAATCATGATCCAAACATAAAAACCACTGATGCCAATTTCAGTAACTAGCACGTTTTCTCAAACATCTTGCGGCCATAAAAACGTGTGTTACATAAACTGCCGTTTATGGTCTCACATAGACGTCCTTAGTTCTTGTAGCAACATAACTTCGTTTGGGGCTCTTCTCCCCATCAGCACCACTTCATAAACACACGCCAAAACACTCACGTCAAACCGAGGCTGGGCCGCAAATCCTCAGCTGCACAGCGGGAGGGAAATCCCCGTAGTTGCTCTCTGCAGGTCCTCGGCTTACAACCCCAGGAGCCGGGAAGTCCCAGCACAGCTCCCGGGGTTGTGTGGACGCGCTCCTGGAGCATTTTTCTCTAAATGTCAGAGTTTGAGACTCGGACAAATAGTGGCGGTAGATGGGGGAGACACAATCCTTTCCCCCCCTATTTTCTTTTCTTTTTTCATATGCACAGAACTACTTTTTGTTCCCAAGTTCTTTTTTTTTTTTCTCATTTAAGGGGGAAGAGGGCGCTCGTTTTGATCACATGATTACAATTCACCTGAGATAAAAAACAAAGGGCGCAAAGAAAGGAGGGGAGAGGGGGAATGAAAGAGGGAACACAGAGATGCACTCATGGTTAGGATTCCCTTATCACAGTCAACATTCATGGATAATGAAAAAAAAAGTGGTGATTTTTGGATTGGGGGCCAGTGTGTCGCATGGCGGGGATACAAGGGGTCATTGTTGGGAGGAACAGCGCTTGTGTTTGTATCCGTGCGGCCCATAACGTCCCCTCTCCGTCTCTCCTTTCTGCATACCACCACTGTTTGGTTTTAAACGCGCGCTCTGTCTCTCAGTTAGAGGCGCTGATGCAATTATAAAACTCACACACGGGCATGAAGAGGCGAGATGCAGCACAAACTGCAGGGGCCTTGAGTGGATTATAGCTTACACCTGTGACCACTAACTGAAGCTAATAAAAATAGCTACAAATCAACATATTATATGTTAAGCAGTGTAAAAGGGTATCGTTTAATACTTGGGGGGACAAAATGTGTTCATTTCAAACTTTGACCTATATCCCTTTCATAATATAGACCTAACAGTTGTGTTGTGGTTTAATGTTTTCTTTAACTTAGGCTACTAACATGAGTCTTTAACTGCAAGGCGAAATTCAGTCAAAATATTATTATTATTTGTGTCTATTAAAGATGCGCAAAGGTGTGTAAAATCTGCCATTTCGAAACTTATCAGCAGCGCTAGCGCGTTTGGTTGAATTGAGTATCTTTCTGCTAATGAGGCCAAGACTGACGCCCTTTTCTTCTCTTAATATATCATCGGGGCTCGGATCTGTCAGTGCTGTCTCTGATCATGTTCTGAAATTAAAACTGAATATCCACAATCTTATACACAAGAGGACATTTCTTCCGTCTTTTTTGTTTGTTTGTTTGTTTTTGTTAAATGAAACAATGCATAGGGTTTAGGCCTTGTGCAGTTTTAATGTGAAATGCAGATGTTGTAGCCTCTAAATTAAATTTTATGTTTTGGTTAAAAATAAATAAATAAATAAAATACTGCAACTGTTGGATGCCCTGCCAAATTAACACCCCAAAACATATAGCCCAATTTCACCTGGGGGAAACACTGAAGTTCAAACAACTGAATTTCATTAAAAAGAATATGCATTATCATTACTGGTGTAATGAAACTACGCCTCTCCCTAAAATAATCAGAGATGGTTGTTCCTGTACCAAAGCGTGAGTATAATTATTATGTATAATAATAATAATAATAATAATAATAATATATAATTTCGATAGGCCTTTACAAACTGACCTCAGACAAACATAGATAGATAGATAGAGAGAGAGAGAGAGAGTCCCCAACCAATCAGAGATCTCAGAGTCAGCATCCGTATAAGTGCGCTGCTCCTTTAAGATCTGTCCTCTGCATCTTTTTATTTTTTCCTCTCAGCCTCATACAAGGAGCTCTTTAAGCCCTGGTACCGACACACAGAGCAAGCATTCATACTCGGGCGGCGCGAGCGAGGGGGCTGGGGAGCGAGCGTCACTTTGGAAACTCGGACGGGAACTCACGGATTCTCGTGCTAAACTGACGACCTCCTTTTCCTCATTACTGAAGTAAGGCGCTTAGCATTTCCAACTCTTTCCTCTCTGCTGCTGCTGACTGCTCTCACTCTGCGATTTGATTATTTCTTCTCGTCGAAGTCCGAAACTCAGACTTATGGTGTACTTTTAACTTTAATAAACGTGGATAATTATTTACGGTTTCAGGACAGTTCAGCCACCCAAGAGTTTATGTTAAAGCATCTGAGAATAGTGCTGCTGCAAGAAGTTAATGACGTTACTTTATCACAGCTTTAGAGTAAGGATCATAAAAAATAACCTCTCCTATTATATCGATGATAATCATTTCTTTGGTTTTCAACCTTTTTCTCCCCATTTACCTCAGGACCTTTTCATTAATTAAAGTGCACAACAGGCGCAACGAAGACGATTTTTGCAGGAAACTGAGACGACAAAACGGACATTTGTGACAGTTTTTAATATATATATATATATATACTACACATAATGTCAGATTTTGTATCTTATTTTATTTACATGTGTATTGCTATTTGTCGTATTTTCTTTTAAATTAAAACTGTACGCCCCTAGCTGTATTATAAACCTAATTAAAAACTTAAAATAATAGACAGCAAACACGTTTTTGAAAAGCAAATTAAGGCCAACTTATTGGCAAGTCGAGGGGTGATAATTTGTTCAGTGGGCAACGCACAGTAAATTTGCTCAGTAATGTAATAGCACGCATTATCTAAAGGGTGTGTCCAACACTATTATCAAATAAATCCAGTCACAACTGCTGCTCCAGATTGATGCATATTAGTAGATAGACTCAGCTGAGTTCTTTATTCGCTTTTCTGCTGATTTGATTTCGGTTTGATCCCTTAAAGAGAAAACACACTTAACCAATTGGTCTGTGGTGAAAGGAAATTATCCCCACTCAGTCAGGTCATACCCCATCGATGCGTTTTGGTTGTTTCATAAGAATGAAACACGCAGAGTGTGCTGCAAACGCATGCAAAGCGCGCGTAAAGGCAAACGCCCCCTTTACGCGCGATGTTTACGCACCGAGACCTTTTGAGACGTGATGACAGCCCGCGAAATGTCCTTGCAGACCAGGTGGCAAGCGAATAACAAAATGAGTCTCGGACAGATGGCGAACCTGCGCCAGACCCTCTGCTGGAAATGAATACGATTCCTGACATCCAGTCAGATGTTAATTAAAAGCTTGTGTTGGAAACACGCATTTAGAGTCACATTAGTCACAAATGTAATTTGACCCTCAATACATTTGTTAAATGATCGATTTAGTTAATAAAAATGCATGCAGCAAATTGTGGAAAATTCATGCCCACTGCACGTATTTTTGATTTTAACCTGCACAAACACTAAAAATGGGAAACTTCTTAAAATAGAAATGTGAAATGTTGGATGGGTGTTCCTACTGATAACCCTATTTTAAATTGACAACCCTTTTCATATGTCATAGACTAGAGCAAGATTCCCAATTTTCTAAGCAGAAACCAAACCAGCGGGCTGTGTGCTGCTGGTTTACATGAAGTTTCGCTGATTCAGGATGTGAACTTCGAGACAGGCTGTTGATTTAATGGACAAAACGAGGACAGCTTTTCCTCCCGCCGATAGACCTGCCCCTGTTTAACAGGCTGTCTAATTTACACACGTGTACAGAAACGCGCACACACTGGGGTTTATGTTTCCAGCGCCAGATTATGTTTATTCAAGAACTGTAGAGTATAAAACCGAGGTCTGTGCTGCTGTGGCCTCCTATCATTCCGACACTTTCTCTCCCGGGAGCTTGCAATAACTGCAAAACCTTAAACAGTGGCTTGTTTTGGGGGGCTGGGGGAAGCCTGGACCTGCACGGAGGTACTGCGCTATAGATGGGCAGGACTGCAAATATACACATATAGGTTATGTGGTTACAGAACGCCCAGAGAAAGAATATTTGATTGAGAAAGATTTGTGTGGGGTAATGCTTTTTACTGTTGCACTGAGAAAACAGAAAGTTTGCAAACTCATGCCCAAATCTTCCGCATCGCAGGTCGTGACTTGGCCAAAGTATAACAGAATTATTATCCAGATAACAACCATATACAAAAGGGGCCTATAGGTGTTCAGGCACTGTGGCTCTACTTCTGATTTGTTACGCTGATGTTCCTCATCCCTCTGCTGTTTCAGGTCCTTGCTGTCGGATTTCAATTGCGGGATAAACGGAGGAGAGAAAGAAGGTCTAATCAGGAGGAAAGTGAGAGCGGGTGAGTTTGGCGCAGATAGCTGTGCATTAGCAGGTAAACTGGGGTCCAAGGTGCGCACCGAGCCGCCTATGATACCAACAACACGGATGGAAAGAACTTTAATGTGGAATCCTCATAGAGTTTTGCAACGGAGGCTGAGAGTAGAGACAGACTGGCAGTTTATATTATAACTTAGAGGAGGCCAGAGACACAGCCGACACTCCGTGCGTAACTGTAGGGATACACAGAAACAGGAAGAGCTGAGCATTTAAGAACAGGTTTTACATCGTCTGCGCACCTGGAGGCTTGTGTGAAGGACGATGTCCAGAGAGGAGCAGAGCTTTTCAGAGGTTGAGCTCAGCCCGGGGATGTCGGACGACAGTCGCTCCCTGTCACCGGGTCATTCCTCCGGTGCTGCTGGTGCGGGGGACTCTCCTCTCCACGGGCACCAGCAGCCACAGCTGGCGGGTCTGGACGACGCGTCAGCGGGCTGCTCTTCCGTTAAATCCGACGACGAGGATGACCGTTTCCCCGCAGGAATCCGTGATGCTGTGAGCCAGGTGCTTAAGTGCTATGACTGGACCCTCGTGCCCATGCCTGTTCGCGTGAGTACTGGAAGCAAGAACAAGCAGCACGTGAAGAGGCCAATGAACGCCTTCATGGTGTGGGCGCAGGCGGCGCGGAGGAAACTGGCCGACCAACACCCGCACCTGCACAACGCGGAGCTCAGCAAGACCCTGGGGAAGCTCTGGAGGTGAGGAGGCCACTTCATGTGGATAGTTGGTTGCTGATAATAAGCCTTTAAGCCTACTCTAAAATTAGTAAAATGTCCGGATGATGCGCACACTCACACAGTAACAGTAAAATACAGACAGCAACGATCATGATGTGCACTAAAGAGCATTTAGGGAAGTTCTCATTTCACTAAGCAGTTCTGAATAGCTCTCAATCAAATGAAATTTATCAAACTCAAATACATAATTTCTTTGCTACTCTTTTCCATTTTAATTATTTCAAAATTTGTTTTTATTTCCCACTCGCATGGATTTAAGCTTCAATAAGCATCTACAGGCTCACAGTGATGGGAATAAGAGGCCAGTGTGGAACAGTGTATTTACTATTTGGACTCACTTCATTTAGTGCACACCCTCTACTTAATGGGTTTTTAAAATGTCAAATCTTTTTTGTTTTGCCTGATACAACGATGCTTGTTATTCTGTGGTGAAAAAGAACACAGCTGTGACCTTGTTCAAAAATGTAGAAAGCCTCGCCCACTCTTATGTGTGACATTATCTGTGACATGTTTCCTGCAAAATGTATTTTAGGACTATTAGGTGGCAGCTCAGTCTTACTGCCCACTACAGGCCACAGTTCACCAGTGGAGCAGCTCTTGTTTCGGTGCTGTGAGTGTGCCATGGTCACATGTTTCTGAATCCAGGCTAATTCAATCCACTGTTTAATTCCTGGAAATGTAGCTGGAAGCAGTTCCCCCTGGGAAAAGTTCATTTAAAGTACATTCAACTCTCAAAGTTAAACAAAAAGGGAGATTTTAACATGAATTTCATCTATCTGAAAATGACTTTTTTTAAAGTTAATAAATATACAATTTCCTAAAATTCTAAAAGTAAAATTTCCTAAAAGTCTTTTGTAGTTCTATTTGCTTACAGAAAACCTGCAGTTCTTTAATTTTAATGTTTTTGTCAGACAGACACTGGAGATTCTTTGCTTCTTGGTTGCTTACTTATTCAGATTACTCATTATTTTGTTGCCAAGAAGGGCAGAAAGGTTAAATTCATTACCTTGTAAGGATCATATTAATTTGATAAAGACTTGACCTTGGGCTCAGCCAGGATTAGTTAATTGGCCCACAAACACGATGAACAGGGAGGCTGAGGAGGGTCAGGGTTTTCTCATGCCATTCCTGTCAGCGGTAGTAATAGTAGGAGCTCAGTCTCATGTTTGCAGACAGGATGCAACTTTGGCCTGTGTTATTTCATTATAGTCCAGCAGTCAGGAGCCGCTGGCAGGCATGACATTAGATGCAGCTGTGGAGGTGTAGTCAAATGAAGCTATCCTTGATAACAAAAGAACCTGTTAACGTTAATGTGGTTTTAACTGAACATAGTAGAGAAACAACATGCCAACTGCTGAAACTGAGAAATCTTTTTGTTAGTTGTTCATTTTGAATTGGATGCCAGAACCATGTTTCAACAGCAGTTGGGACAGAGGCAAAAAATATTGGAAAACTTTTGTAAAGCTAAAAGAGAAAGGCACCTTTTGGAACGATTCCCAACTAATTAGTAACTTGGTAACATTATTGGGTATTAAAGAAAATTCCAGAGAAGTAAACATAAGGTGGGGCTCCCCACTTCGTGATAGACCGATTGGGTACATTTTAAGAACAATGTTTTTCATTGTAAAATTACAAACAATTTGGCTATTTCATCATTAGTTGAAATCTTCATGAGTTTAAGAACACTTTAGGAACAGAAAACGGTTAGTAGTGAACAAAGTCCATTGCTGCACCAAGAGTCGAAACTCCTCCATTCGAAAAAAACAAAACAAAAACAAAACCATATAAATATGATTCAGAGACGCTGCTTCCTTCTCTGGGATCAGTGTCATTTAAGATGTATGGAGGTGAAAATCTCAACTGAAATCAGTTCACAGTGAAACGCAAAACTGCCCCCAAACAAAAATGGCAAATTCTTTTTGGAAATCATGAGATCATGTAGAACATACACTGCCATACAGACTTTTTTTCAGGAAAGGTCTTACTTATTTCAGAAAGGCAACACCAAACCACATTCTGAAAGTATTACAGCAGCATGGCTCTGTGGTAAAAGAGTCTGGTCACTAAACTGACCTGCTGCAGTCCTCCAGAAATCCCGATTTAGTTCATTATGAAATGGAAGAAATACAAATACAAACAATATCAAGCATGAATTGGAAAACATTTAGGTTCCAAAACTGCAGCCATTAGTCTCCTCAGTTTCCAAATGCTTGCAAACTGTTGATGATGTGTCTGTGTAGGTTCTCAGTCATCCAGGTCATGGTAGTCTAAAGTGGTTGAGTCAAAGGTAACTGGACTTCTTTGAGGTTCCTGAGAGCCCAAGAAGCAAACAACGCTTACTGAAACTTGTTGCTGGCTTCTGATTCAAAATGAGCATTTTTTTCAAAATCTAAATATTTTACACTTTCAGTATTTGTTATATTGGCATTCTATAATTTTCAGATAAGTCCAAGGCTTAAATAATTAGCAAATCAGTGCCAATCAGTACATAACCACCAGAAAAGTTTATTATTTTTAATTTCTATGGCCTTTTTGCACCATCCTGTAGACTATACTGTATACAACGGGAAAAAAAGTGACTGTGGTTCCTCATAACTTAATCTGTCAAATTTACCCAAATCTTTGTTTTTACTGTAGACTTCTTAATGAGAGTGACAAGCGACCCTTCATTGAGGAGGCAGAGAGGCTGAGGAAGCAGCACAAGAAGGACCACCCTGACTACAAATATCAGCCACGACGCCGCAAGAATGGAAAGCTTGGTTCTGGGTCAGGAAGCGAGGCCGATGGCCATTTGGAGGGTGAGGTCATCCACAGCCAATCCCACTTCAAGGGCCTCCACCTGGAAGTGGCCCACAGTGGGGGAGCCGGGTCCCCTCCAGCAGATGGGCACCACCCTCATGCTGCAGGTGGGCGGCTGGCTCCCGCCCACTACCTCACTGTTAGACCTGTGCCGAGTCCACTGGACAGGATGACACACATTTAGGTAATTGTCTATGAATCTGCAGGGCAAAAGAGCTGTAACTACATTCTTGTGTTTCTACAGGTCAAAGCCACAGTCCTCCCACACCTCCCACCACTCCCAAGACTGAGCCTCAGTCTGCGAAGACAGCAGATGGTAAGAGGGAGGGAGCTGGAAACGGGGGCTCTCGTGCTACAATGGGGGCAGAAGGAAGCTCAGGTGCTCCAGGATCTGGGAAACCTCACATCGACTTTGGTAATGTGGACATTGGTGAGATGAGCCATGAGGTGATGGCTAATATGGAGCCTTTTGATGTCAATGAGTTTGATCAGTACCTTCCCCCTAATGGGCACCCAGGGGTTGGGCAGAGTGCTGGGGCAGCAGGAGCCACAACAGCTTCTCCAGCCTCTCCGTACACCTATGGCATCTCCTCAGCTCTGGCAGCGGCCAGTGGACACTCAGCAGCCTGGCTCTCCAAGCAGCAGCAGCAGCCACCACAGCAACACCACGGCTCCCCTCTGAGCTCAGACCCCTCCAAGGCCCAGATTAAGAGCGAGACTGGAGGTGCTGGGGGTCACTTTGCGGAAGCAGCTTCAGCGGGTTCCCACGTCACGTACACCTCCCTCAGCCTTCCTCACTACAGCTCTACCTTCCCCTCGTTGGCCTCAAGGGCTCAGTTTGCAGAATACGCCGACCACCAGGGCTCTGGGTCATACTACACCCACTCAAGCCAGGCTCCAGGGTTATACTCTGCCTTCTCTTATATGGGGCCTTCCCAGAGGCCCCTGTACACTGCCATCACTGACCCAGTCAGTGTATCGCAGTCACACAGCCCCACACACTGGGAACAGCCTGTCTACACAACACTGTCGCGGCCATGACAGATAACGAGACCAGAGTGTGCCGGTGCACGTTCAGCCCCAACGTCAGACCAAAGGAGCAGAAGCAGCAACAGTTGTGTTGGTGGTGTCAGAGTTGAAAGAGGTCTGGTCTGGGGGGAGTTGGCCGGCACTGGGGGAGTCATCTGGGGCGGCAGGAGGGAAGAAACACCGTTCTGCTCTTACCCAGATGCAAAAATGCTCTCACAGCCCGAGGATGAGCTTGGAGCGTGGTGCTTTTGAGGAGTGGTCGATTATTTGTGGCACTCGGTGTAGGAGTCAGAGTGCAATATGTCGGTAATGCAAATAAACAAAAACAAAAACAAAACACCCACCCAACACCACCACCACAGCAAATCCTCTGGCACTTTTGGCTGTGTTCATGGGTGGTAAGAGATCACATCCCTGTCAGCTTGGTGACTTCATGTGTATCACTGCAGTCCACAACCCACGGACCAACAGAGGGGTCAGCAGTGACAGGGACACAGCGAGAAAAAGCAAGATGTTGATCTGCGAGCGTGAGAAGGAGCCATATTCATTTTATATGAAATGTTTGATTTAATGCCAGGAGAACGGAGTGCCAAACTATTTGTTGGCCTTTCACTTCTCAGGCTTGACTGACTTTTTGTCAAACAAATGTTAGCTTTGTATTCCTTTAGAAAGTCAACATAACAAATACTGATGACATACTGTCTTTTCAGAGCCACAGTTGTCCCTTCTTAATTAAAATGATTATGCTGTGTTCACTTAAAATGCCTTTGTACACACAATGAACAGGCATGGAGGAAAAATGCCATAAACCCCATGCTGTGGTTTTGTTAACTGAAATGTATATTTAGTTTATTCAGTGTACTTGAAGTTGCAAATGTACCTATACTGATACTTACAGATATGACCAAAGTTTTGAGACCAAAACTTATACTTTTTATAAACAAGAAACTAATTTTTTTTAAGTTTCTCCCAACGTGACATCGGAAACTACCTTACATTTTGTAGCCAATTCATTTTTTTCTTCGCTTGGACTCAGTTTACTTTAGAATGTACTTGTGGCAAAAGCTCCCTTTGTATCACAAAGGCACTGATGAGTGTGACGATGTTCATTCGCTTCTGACGAATTGATGAAAGACAATTCTATTTATACTCTGATGATAATCCATTTTCATTGAATGTTTCATTATAAAATACTTAACAGAAACTTACTTGTTGTTCTAACAATGTACTGTATTGATGGTTAAAAATAATTTTTGCCATTATTATCCACTGAAAGTCTGCTACACTGCCTTTGTTTTTTTGGTTGTGTGTGATTCAAAATAATCTTTTGATTATAGTCATGTTGCTAAAAAAAAGAAAAAGAAAAAAGGTTACAATGTGGGAGATGCCAATCTTAACAAACAGTTTCCAGACACTGAATGTTCTAACACAGCCTAATGTTAAATATAAAATGTACCTTGTCCTTAATAATGCGTATTACTAACCACAACTTCTATTTTAAATCCTTTTTGTATCATTACCTGCCTTTAAACTATTAGTTAATGTCTTTTTACAGCCGATGTCTGTTATTTTGCTTCCCTTCATTACCATTTTTTCTTCACTATTCCTTAAATATATCTGTCTTAAGTATCCTAACCTAAATCTGCAAAACAGCTGAACTGAATTTCTTTGTTTTATGTACAATATATATCAGTACTGGACACATGTGAACAATATGCATGCACCACTGCTTGTTTTATAGCTCAGTCAGTTTTACTTTAACCATTTACCTCCAGTAAAAGAGCTATGTGCACGTTCTCACTGCTACTATATGTGTGAACTATGGGTAATGTTTTTAATTTTTTTTCTTATTTATATTTGCTTTATGTTTGTGTGCGCTGTTTCTCTCAATTTCTCATTTTAGTATTTCATGTTTTCCATTCTGTTGCCAGCAGAGTACAGCAACGCAACGTCTAAATAACAGCAGGTGCGAAAGCCTAAACATGTGACGATGACTAATGATCTTGTATTTTCACATGAAATAAAGCTCTGTTATTTCTGCTTGAGTACAGGCCTGCCGCTTCAAACATTCTTTCTTTTCAAGTCATAATAGATGCATCTCAGTTGTAGGAAACAACAAAATACTACCAATAATTAAAAAGGTTCCTTTTGTGGTGAAGTCCACAAAAACTCTACTTCTCATTACAAACTACACAGGAAAACAACAGCACATGTCTTCATGGCATCCAATGACTCAGCCCATGCTGCTCGCATTCTCAGCATAATCTCTTCAGCTAATGGATAATTCACTTTAGCTGCCTGCCACTCAATCTGGCCATTCGCAGAGGTAAACTGAGCACGACTGATGGTGACGTGCACGCGCAGGCAGCGAATGAGACTGTGATGCAACAACAGCGTAAGTGTCATCCGATCCACAGTCATGCACTGTACTGTAGATTCCAGCACAGCTTCCTTCCTTCACATGAACTTAAAGTAATGCAGCCTCAGGGGGTAGGGTTGGTTATGCGTCCCTATATGCATATTTCAGGTTTCTTATATTCTGCATCTATGTGTGTGTGTGTGTGAGTTGCGGGTTAAGCCTGACTCTTAATTCCCTCGCTTTAATCGGCTGTGTGATACTTTGGAAAGACAAAGAGGGCCATTGAAAGGGATCTGGGGGAGGAGGGAAATGGGGCAATGAGGGAGCCTTACCCATAACTGCCTGGCCTGTAGCTTCAGCGGGATACAAAGGGACTCTTAGGCTCCATCGCACCTCCACATCTTTTCAGACTGGAGCTGAGATGGGATTAAAACAATGAAAAGGAGAGAGACGATACAGACAGAATTCTGAGGATTTTGAACCAGAGTGTCAAAGCAGGTGTCAAACAGGAGCAGTCGCCTGATGAGATACTATTCAAAAGCATCAGATGTTGGAAAGGCTTGATTCTAATTCTCGCAGGCATGCTGATACACTGAGGGCCGGGTAAAACTTGAGCTGATCACATTCTGTTGAGAATCTCATTCACCTGAGATGTAAAAGGAAGTGGCACACTTTGCACACAACTCTGATGATGTATGAAAAAATAAAGGGTTTGCACTGATATGACCACACTGACAAACACAAGAATCAAGAGAGAGACTCTCCAAAATGAATGAATGGTGAATCAGCCTGTGATAATCCAATCTAGTGATCAAGTGAAAAAATGAATTATAAATAATAAAATAACATTTGGTCCTAGGATTAATGGGAAATGAAAAGGGTGAGAGAGACAGATCAGTCTCCGTATTACAGCTATGAGATGATCACTGTTGTTGATCAAAAGAAACTAAATACACTCACTGTCCACTTTATTGGGTACACCTCACTAGTACTGGGTTGGAACCCCTTTTGCCTTCAGAACTGCCTCAATTCTTTGTGGCACAGATTCAACAAGGTGCTGGAAACATTCCTCAGAGATTTTGGTCCATATTGATATGAGAGCATCACACAGTTGCTGCAGGTCATTTGAGTGCAGTGAACTCACTGTCATGTTCAAGAAACCAGTTTGAGATGATTTGACATCAGCATTGAACCACTGATGCAAGGGAGGATGGATCCATGCTTTCATGTTGTTTAGTGACCCTAGCACCTGAATGTTGCAGCAGAATTAGAGACTCATCAGACCAGAAAGAAATTTTGCTGAGCCTGTGTGAATTGTAGTCTCAGTTTCCTGTTCTTAACTGACAGGAGTGACAGTCGGTGTGGTCTTCTGCTGTAGTCCATTTGTGTTGTGTTCGACGTGTTGTGCGTTCAGAGATGCTCTTCTGCACACCTTGGTTGTAACGAGTGGTTATTTGAGTTACTGTTGCCTTCCTATCAGCTTGACGCAGTCTGGCCATTCTCCTCTGACCTTTGACACCAACAAGGCATTTTCTCCCAGAGAACTCCTGCTCACTGGATATTTTCTCTTTTTTGGATCTTTCTCTGTAAACTCTAGAGATGGTTGTGTGGGGAAATCCCAGTAGATCAGCAGTTTCTGAAATACTCAGACCAGCCTGTTTGGCACCAACAACCATGCCATATTCAAAGTCACTTAAGTCACCTTTCTTCACCTGTTCTGATGCTCAGTTTGAACTTCAGCAGGTCGTCTTGATCATGTCTACATGTCTAAATGCACTGAGTTGCTGCCATGTGATTGGCTGATTAGATATTTGTGCTAATGAGCAGCTGAACGGGTGTACCTAACAAAGTGGCCAGTGAGTGTATATCTAGGAACGCAATAAGAGAGGCACGGTGTGAAGGACAGAAAAACAAATCAGACCGTTGACAAACAAATTAAGGAGGTGGAAGGTCCTGATCAAGTGACTATCTCAGGAGATTTTAGTCATTCCTTCTGCTGGAGTTTTAAGGCGACCTGATGGTGGCCTCACTGTGGCTGGTGCTGGTGAGCATCACATGAGCTAGCCTCTCCAACCCATGAAAGGAGTGCAGCATCACCCTGAGGCGCTGTCTCCTCCAATCAAAAGACTCATAGATTAAAGCCGTTTTTCAGAAATTATTGAGCGTGGCTACACAGACTTATTGATGCCAGCACCAACTGGCTCCTGCCTGCTGATGCTGAGAATACACAATGATCAACATCTTGGCTTTTAGTCCACTACAGAAAAACTGTTTTGTTACCCAGCTGCATTTTTATCAGGAGTTCTGCTTTTACATACATGTCACGCATATTGTATAAACACACACAAATAACATATAATCCAACCACCCATTTACCAGAGTATCATCAGTGTTTTCTACAACAAAGCTGGTAATCCTCTTTCTCACAGACTTTCACCCTGTCTCGTCTTCCAGCATTCACTGGCCGTCTTTCTGCCTGGGCAACAACCCATTTCTCTGAAAACAATACACTGACTGTTTGGCTGCTTTGTGTACATGGGGGGAGAAGAGGGAGACGCACACCATGCATCATGACAGTGACAATACTTCTCCATCAGCTGCAGGAGCAAACATCGACATCTACTGTTAACTATTTTCTGAAGTAGCAGCACATTCCAACTTGCATAGAACATAATTTTGAAGGGTACCAGCGTTTTATAAGCAGTTACATAATGTACTGCTAAATACTGTAGCTTCAGGGTAACTTAACCACCTCGTAATTGTTTCAGTATAAATGCATTTAATAATTTATATCTAGCTTTTTGCATCATGACACTGGTAAGTCCTTGTGAGTTATGAACTCAGTGTAACTCACTAACCTTCATTACAAACCTCTGTGAGGGTTCAGTTTAAGTAACATAAATTAGAAACTGTATTTATATAAAAAAAATTTATTTATGACAATAAAACAGTACTTTCACACTAATAACTTCTTTTCAAGAACAACAAATGGAATACTTCCAACACAGAACTTTTTTTTTTCTCAAACTTGAATTTACATTTCCCCCTTGTGGCTCTTAGGAGTAATGCGGCTGTTAAAGTGATGAGCTCAGTAGATACCTGCTTCAGAAAAAAAAAAAAAAAAATAAATTATTAAAAAAAAAAAAAAAAAAAAAAAA
>VUQI01041552.1:0-11030 GCA_015106735.1 Paratilapia polleni | reverse complement strand
CCGCCCCCCCCAACCAATTTTACTGGATTGTAACACACACAGTTCAAACACTATTGGGAATTAATAAATTGATCAGTTAAGCTACAGAGAAAATACATTTTAAGATATTTTTATAGTTAAAAAAAAAACAACAACAACAAAAAAAAAAAACAACAACAACAACAACAAAAAACAGTTCCAGTCCCTAAACTATGGTTTCTTAGCCTTTTATGACAGAAAACTAAATATTCAAATAGCTCTGTTAAAACAAAATAATGTTTTGTCAACCAGTTGATAAACTGAAAAAAAAACTTACGGTCCATCTGCAGCTCCAAAAATATAACAAAAAGCCAGAACTCAGTTTATACAACACAAGTCTTTGAGACTACTTTATATAGAAAGCTAGTGGAATAAATGTGTGGGGGGGCTGATCTCTGCACAAATAATAGCAAGAGTAAGAGCAAATAATCTGCTCTAGTGCTTCCTTTTTCACTAAATTGTGCTGTAGATAAGGAGCTTACACTGTGGATTATTCTGAACTGCAACAGTGGATCAGTAAATGTGTTAAAAAAAAAAAAAAACACAAACAAACAAACAAAAAAAAGCAGCCTCCTCCATTCCCCCATCAGGTCAAGAGGCCACAGCAGCTGCAGACGACACCCTGTCCTCCCTGTTGATACAAGCTTTAGACCTGCACTGACCTTCATCCTACCATCTCTTGCTCCACCGTTAAGCCAGTTTGGATCATCCCCCTTTCTGTTTCTTGTAATCTACTATTTTTTTTTATTTAATTTAATTTTATTTTTTGTATGTCCTGCAGCGGGACAGCCAAACAGGGTCACCCAGAAATATGGTCAGAAACACTATACCCTATTTAAAAGAAGACAACATAATAAGGCCAGGCTTTAATAATGCATCTGCTGCCGTGGAGCTTCTCGAGCTTCATGGATGACAGTGAGAAGCCATCTAGCTATATTTGTGCACCAAAATTGGATTTAAATTACCTCGAGGGATGGGTTACGTTACAGAAAAATATGATGATGAGGTAGAGCTCACAGAAAGTGAACATTTTCTTCCATCTTGCCACGCCCTTAATGCTGTTTCCCTCAGACCCGCGCTGAGTTATGAAGTGTTTTAGCACCATTATAGCTTATAGTGTTCAGGCTGCAGGAAGGAAGCAGACATTGATTAGCTGTGGCAGGGAATGAAGAAGGAAAAACTAGTAAATATCCAGGTATGAGAAGGGCTTGGCTGTAACTACAGCTGGAAAGGCTGATCAGTCCAGACTGAGTCGTCCTCCCCTCCCCCCTGTGTCCCTACAGGGTCGGCCTGCTAAACCATTAAAATGCCCTCCTTTTGTCCCCTTGCAGCATATTGGTACACTGGAAGAGCCCCAGTATGCAGACAACATTAGAGATTTTTTTTTCTTCTTGCCATTGTTGTTGGTGCATCACTTATGAAAAGGAGAAGGGGAGGTGGTGGGCTGCACTGCAGCACCAGATTAAGGGTAGAGGTTAGTTTCACAATGCACGTAAAGTGCCTGGGAAGAGAATGATGTAGTTTCTAATGCAGTGAAGTAAAATTTTAAACAATCAGTTAATCAGTTCACTCTACAATGTTGTTTGAAAAAGCATCTTTCAGAATTAGAAATACATCTACTGTGGAGTAAAATATTTCATATTACAGAAGACTGAAGTGTGATCTGCAGTGGAGCAAAAAACTGTATCCTACTGCAATATAAAATATGCAGTGGTACTTTAAAAAAAGTGGATGAGCTCATGGATTGGAACAGTAGGAATGTAACTCAGTACATTTCCTTGAGTACTACAAAGTACAGGTTTAATGTACTTGTACTTTATTTAAATATTTCTATGCTACACTACTTTCTGTTTTTACTCCAGTATATTTTGGATGCAAATATTATAGCTTGTACTCCATACCATTTATTTTAACACATTAGTTACTTAGTATTTTGTAGATTAATCAAATTATTATTGATCAAGCTACCCAGAAATATATGTTATTAAAGTCAGCAACAGCTGCAACATTAAAGTGTTATACACATACTTATGATCTAATAAATATCATGTACAGTGGGTTCTGTACATGAAAAGAGTCCTGGTTGTGCCAAACTTCTTCCATTTGAGAATTATGGAGGCCACTGAGCTCTTGGAAACCTTCAGTGCAGCAGATATTTTTGTAGCCTTCCTCAGGTAGGCAGCTCCTTTGACATCATGGCTTGGTTTTTGCTCTGATATGCATTGTCAGCTGTGAGGCCTTCTATAGAGAGGTGTGTGTCTTTCCAAACCATGTCCAGTCAGTTTAGTTTACCACAGGTGGACTCCAGTCAAGGGGTAGAAACATCTCAGCAACTATGAAGAGAAATGGGAGGCACCTGAGCTAAATTTTAAGTGTTTTTGGAAAAGGTCGAATACTTATGTAAATGTGATAGTTCAGGTTTTTTCTTTTTAATACATTTACAAAAAAAATCCTGAAATTCTGTTTTCAATTTGTCATTATGGGGTACTGAGTGTAGATTAATGAGAAAAAAAAAGAATTTAAATGATTGTAGCATCAGGCTGCAACATAACAGAACTGAAAAAGTGAGGGATCTGAATACTTTCTGAACCCACTGTATTTGTGGTGGAGGTAAGTGCAGCTACAATATACAGGTGTTCCATAAATACCTCACATATAGGCAACTTGCAGCTAAAATATGCAAAATGCTCATCTAAACATCTTCAAACACACCTGTCAGATATGAAGCAGAATGGATGAACGGTTGTTGAAAAAAGCGAAAAACACACAGACAAACACACATGCAGAGACTCCTTAATGTATTTGTGAGATGATGGTGTTCTTTGTAGCGCACACATCAATTCAACAAAGAGCGCAGAAAGAAATAGACTAATAGATATCTCTGTGTGTCATGTATGCATCTATAATGTATGTGTGTGTACATGAAACATGATGTTGGTCTCGATTGTTATTCTTTGTGACTCCCGCTGATATCCCCTGAGTGGTTTAAAGGAATGTGCTCTCAGAACATTTTATTAGATGTTGATTAGGAGACAGGAGAGCCACCTGTGTTCCAAAATGCTTTACCTGCTTCATTCACCTTCTTCCGCTGCATTGCTTAATCAGCAGACACGTTGGTTTAGCATTTCAAAGTGGTTCTGACAAACACTTGTGCTTCTCCTTATAATTTTGTGCCATTTAATCCTCATACAATATGAATATTGCAGAAATTATGATGGATGTATATTGAGCATTAGAGAATGGTAATGTTGGTGGTGCAACAAACTGTTACTTTTTAATATAGGAAAGTGTTTTATTCCTCGCTTTGATCCTGTAAACTTCTCTGTCTGGCACTGATGTTGAAAGCCTTCCCACCACCCAAAGAGCTGTGCCTTTTACTCTGTCATCCTGCAGATGGCTAACAGCCAATTGGTAGCACAGAGATCAGCAAGTCACAGATCTATTATTGATGCTATGCATCAATTATTACATATATATTGCATTTTTTTCCCCAAGTTGTTTAATGTAATTATGACTAAGCTCATCATGGAAAATTGGTATGCAATATTTCTTTTTGAGTTTTTTTTTAACTTTACTACATTCGGCTTTGTTGTGCATTTCGCCAATCTTATCTTTCATTCCTTTCAGTTAGTTTGCCAACATGATGTTCAGTGTACAAAAGACTAAACCCATTACCATTATTGTTTTTTTCCGGTCTCCTCTTATCTGATTCACTTCCTTTTCTCCCTCCTTCTCTTTTCTAACATCTCTGAGTCCTCTGTGGTGTCTTATCACTCCTCACATATTCCATTTTGAAATGGTTTCTTGAATTTCACTTTATCCTCACCTTACACTCACCTACCCTCTTATACATTTCTATTTGCAGACGCTGAACTCTGTGACTCCCCACCTGGATGTGGAAGAGTGCAGCATTGCTCTCTTACCCAGAAACCGAGAGAAGAACCGCAGCATGGATGTTCTGCCGCCTGATCGTGCCCTTGCGTTCCTGGTTACGACAGAAGGGGAGAGTAACAATTACATCAACGCTGCTCTCGCTGACAGCTTCCACCGGCAGGCTGCTTTTATTGTGACCCCTCACCCCCTGCCGGGCACCACGGCCGATTTTTGGCGCCTGGTTTTTGACTACGGCTGCACAGCAGTGGTCATGCTCAACCAACTAAATCAGTCAAACTCTGCCTGGGTAAGGTCAAACTGTTATGTACTTTTTTTTTTTTAAATGTATTTTTTCTTGCCATTGATTTGTTGACACTAAAAAAAGAGAGATATCTTGAAATGTTTAAGTTCACACACACATAGAGGAGCCACTGTTTGCTGTGCAGGTTTTTACTTTCAGTCTCGGGGTTGTATGAAGTTTACTTGAGACTTTTCCTGACATCCCCTGCCTTCATAGTTTCTGTATCTTACTGTGCTTGGGATTAGTTCCTTCATGCCATTTTGTTGGGCTTTGATCCCTGACCACATTGATCTCAAGGCATGACTAGATAACACTTGTCCCAGTTTTTCCTTTCCCTCCTCAAGATACATCTCTGAAGAATAGGCTTACATTACCCTCTGGCCACATCTTAGAGTGTTTTTTTTTTTTTGTTGCTGGCCCACTTTTTCTCACGAGCATAAGTTTTTGTGTGTACTGCAATATTACCTGTTTTTCTAAGACAAAAGCAATAATAATTAGTGGAAACATAACATGAGATTCAAGATCAGGATATATTTAATCGTTTATTCTGAGTCTTTTTTTTAAACCCAAAAATTCATCTATAAACCTTTGCTAGGCTAAGTCCCGATCGCTAGCTATTTCACGTAGTTGGAGCGGGTGAATAAGGCCTTAAGGCGGAGGTAGACAAAAAACCAAACAAAACAATTTTTTAAAAAAGCCTCATTCAACACTTCTCATGAGATTTGAAAAGATTGAACAAGGCTTTTTCTAAAGGCTTAAAACTGAACCAGTAGGAGATGCAGGAGTCTAGTTCCTTCCCAGACCACTTGTATTAACAACAACAACATGCTGAAAAGTTATTATGGATTTTTCTACCCCATCTTTAAGGGCTCTCCTAGGTAATTATCAGCCCAAAAGTCAGCAGCAGCCCTTTAAGTCTGTTCTATGTAGTCACGCATAAATATAATCATATCTTTTTCGTACTTGCTTCTGATTACAACACAAGAAATCATTACAAGCATCGAGCAAAGATGAAGCATATAGTTTCCTTTAGTGTCCCTGAAGGAAGTAACAATTTCATTCTTCAAGCTACTTCTCAGGTGGAAGAAACAGGATTTAATATAATATAATAATATAGGAAACCAGACAGAGAAGCTGATCAAATGGAACTCCTAGACTTGTAGCAGAAGGAACAACATACTCTGTTAAAGAGCCAAAAGCTGGCACAACCTGACTCCGTTTTGTTAGAGTTAAGCTTAAGGAGATTGGCAAGCATCCAGTCCTTAATGGCACATAAATAGTTGTGCAGCAAGAATGGTGTTGCTGAATAATTAAGTTTGTGGGACAGGTACAGCTGGGTCTCATCAGTTTGGCAGTAAACGAAGAAGAAATTCTGTGCCATCCAATAATGTAGCCCGAGGAACAGATATCAGAAAGAATAAGAATGGTCCTAAAATGGGGATGCAACCTACAAAAATGAAACACAATTTAAACATAGAAGTCAGCAACACGAGGTAACACCAGCTTTTATCAATTTATTATTAATACTTTTATGAGAATGATTTGAATTACTTATGTATAGTCTCACAGTACCTTGTATTTACAGTCCTGCATAATGAATATGGGTATGAATGACTAGTGAACTGCAGAGTTCACCTGTAAAAAGCCATAGGCACTGAAGATAATAGCTTACACAGTCTAGATTCTGTCCTTTAGGCATAAATGCAAGATTTACAAGGTATTAAGTCAAACTTTAAATATTAACTTTGTGAAATATGCATTACAGTGTATCAGAGCCTTGGAAAGCAGGTGCTTACTCTAAATTAATTTGGTCCAAGATACAACAGATTGGGAATTGAAGAAGAGAGAAAATAGAGCAAAAGCAATAGTGGATTTCTGGGGTGGATGCCAAGTACTACGGAGTAAAAAAAAAATCATAATGATATATAGGTAGATATTCTTGAAAATGACCCCAAACATGCTTTTATACAGTATTTTCTGGAAAAAAAAAAAAAAGTATTACCCAATATACTGCTATACTGGTCTGGCTTTTAAAGACCTAAACAATTAAAGCAACCAAAGGAAAATAGAAATAGGATGTAATATATATGAGCATATGTGAGGTTAAGACAGAGATACATAATATTATGTTTATGAATTAATGTGACACCTGGGAACAGCTCTCATAGTAATTTGTTGCTAGGTGGTAATCATATTTGGAGTAACTACCAAAAGCAGTTTGTAAAAATTATCATAAATCATTAAACTACTAACATGACCTCCAAAGCCTTGACAAGCGTTGTTAAAATTTTAATAAATGTTCTGAATATCTTACCTTTAGTGTTGTTTTGCACATAAAAAGTAGAAAGTCGGTGCTGTAGTGGTTTTTCTGGGCGTACTTTGTAACACCTTGTGTAATGTAGAAAAAAAAGAAAAGAAATTGTAGGTACCCCTATTCAATCCCACTTTTCATTCACTCCCCTTTAAAAGTTTTCGCCTTGTTTCTTTCCGTGCAGTGCAGAGACCTTTTGGGTCTTGTCTGAAAATTGAGTTATAGCCACTTTAAGTTGTCCATTGCAAGATCTTGTTATGAACTCTGTTATAGAGTTCATTCGCGGTGCTGGAGTACTCCGTCTCCCTCTTGTTGAAATCTCTCAAAGCACATTACACGCCTCTCCCTTCCCATTGCTTCTCTCCTCTAACCAACACCAGTGTGTTGCCATAATACTTTCCGCTCCATGAAAACACAAACTAACCCAACTTTTGATTTTATTTTAATAAATAACAGCAGTAATTGGTAATCCAAAGTTTTAAGAACAACAAGTATTTTGACCTTTACTAAGGAATGCATTTTTTTAAGTATTGCATGTGCCACATTCAGTCACTAATAAACTTATCTCTGTCATTAATCAATGTTCTTCATGTAGCCATGTGTTCAGTACTGGCCGGAGCCTGGTTTACAGCAGTATGGTCCCATGGAAGTGGAGTTCCTGTCTATGTCAGCAGATGAGGATGTCATAACTCGTCTATTTCGAGTCAAGAACGTCACAAGGGTGAGTAATTACCACAGCAAAAACAGCCAGCGCATGACATTTTGTTAAACTCAGTGATATTTCATAAATGATAAGTTTAAACCTCTTTAGAAATGCATAAGCTGCATAATCCTCACTGGTAATTCAGGTGGGACCCTTTTACCTACAGTACATTTAGAGCTGTCACCTCTAATGTACACCTGAAAATCTAGAAAAAGTACTACAGGTCATGTACATAAAACTTAAATATCTGAAACTGTCTACAACATCTTTTATAAATGCAAACCGAAGCCCAGTGTTTCACATGAGTCTGTATCCCTACATAGTGTGCGCTTTTGCATTACTAATGCAAACACAGCGGCACTTCACTAGTTTATGCCTCGTGGGACAGAAGAGTTTGTCAAATAAATCCCCTTAAAAAAATACACTCTATAACAGAGCCTGGAAATTTGTAGTGAGTACAATGGCAGATGAGTGAAAGTTTTATTCATAGACTTTATTATACATACTACAAAGGACATTCTTTTGATATTCAGCAGTCCAGAAAATTGAACCAGAGCCCCCAGTGTTTCCATTGCACATTCCCATAAGAGTGATTATTATTATAAGAAGTTTCTTTTTGTGGAAAACATGCAAGAGAAACCCATTGACATGCATGCAATAAAGGTCAGTCTTTCACTTTTTCAATTTCTTCTCGTTATTACCTAGATAGGTGCCTTCCCTCTCGTACGTGCACGTTGGCATACTAAAAAGGAAGCTTTCATCATCATGATGCCTGCCATATTTTCAGTTTCTGCGTACTCTTTTCGGCTGCAAAGAAGATTTTCTTTTGAATTGTTCATAAACCATGTCACACATTTTAAACAGTACAGAGTAAGGTACAGCTCATGAAATAGGCTAAATAAAGGCACTGACAGTTCGGTGGATGTTGCTGTGGTCTTTCCTCCAAATGTGTTCATATGTAGGACTAGCTCATTTTGATTAAAAAAAAACAAAAAAAAAACGTAATTGTGTTGAGTGTTAGTGTTTGTTGTGCATGCATGTTTTATGCTCAGGAATTTGCATAAGCACATGCTTGCATTCTGCTCAGGATCACTGTCAACCAATTATTAAAGAAATCTGTATGCAAGGCATTTCTCCTATGCCATTAAAAGCAGCATGACAAGCAGTGCCCAGAACTTCCTTTCTTGATTGGCATCCTTACCTCCTGTGTAGACTGCCCTCGTCATTCCCCTCTCTACCTATGGCACCTTTTTTTCTACTCAGTGCACATCACAGTCAAGGAGAGGGCAACTTAACACAGCATGGGAGGAATACAATCACACAAAAATAACACACACCTCTCCCTCTCTCAGCCCCTTCTCTCAGTGCATTACTGAGTAGATTTCCTTTGCTTGACAATGATATACAAGGGTAGTGAGTAAAAGTCAAAGGAAGTGCATTGTAAGCATATGTATGGATATAAGAGTAGTACAACAAAAAGCACATTGTGTAAATCCCACTTCCACTGAAGCAATTCCTCCATGCATCGTTGGTGTCTTTGCCAGCCCAATTTGCATGACTTACAGTTCTCCACTGGTCCTTAAGTATTGGGTGAGATTCTACAGGACAAGGTTATGAACACACAGGGATCTCTTTCAGACACAGCGCGGGCCCCACTTACATCCACAGACCCATATATCTCAAAATCAGGCTGCTGAGTGAGCAGAGCATAGAATGCCAGCGTACAGCCTGGGGAGCACTCAAAAATTGGTTCTAACTGGCTACCACAGAAGATATACAGAAACAACCAGATAATTTTATTTAACATAGACACATGCATACATAGCAAAAGAGAACAGCAGACTCAGATATGTGTTATATGTTTTCTCTTCTGTCTGAAGCTCCAAGAGGGCCAGTTGGTGATGTGTCAGTTCCAGTTTCTTCGCTGGTCAGCATATCGTGATGTCCCTGACTCCAAGAAGGCTTTCCTCAACCTGCTGGCTCAAGTGCACAAGTGGCAAAGGGAGTGTGGAGAAGGACGCACTGTTGTGCACTGCCTGTGAGTGATGTTTTAGCAGCATGCATCATGCAAATTAATAGATACCCATTCTGTTTTTGAAAAGGTCTCAGTGCTGTTGAAAACTGAAATGTCCAAGTGCATTTTAAACAAAGGGGCCTTTTCTTGGTGGGGAGAGTCACAAAAATGTCTGTAAAAATATGGTAAATCATGAGCAAATGAAAGACAGACTGTTTTGTGCCTCGTCTTTGTGTTGTTATGTGTGATTTGGTGCAATGAGATGCAGTGTGATTTTTCATGGCAGCATTTATATTGTAGAAAATCAGATTGTTCTGTATTGTGCTATAGTGGAGTCAGTGGTGTTGTATGCTCCTCTGTTGTCCTAAAACCCCCCTGAGAGCACACCCTGCTGATGAATATGAATGGGCCGTCCAGCTCATTGCCAACCCGTCACACGTTCATCCCCACCGCCCCCATCCAGAAGCACATCACTCAGTGCTGTCACACAGTGTTACCCACGACAACCAGGAAAGAGATTATGGAGATCAAATCAATTATAGCTTAATACAGAATGCGATGGTTCTCACTACACTAAATCCAGCACTGCCAAAGCACTGACGACGATTGATTACCTTAATATTGCTTGTATACACTGCAGAATCTCCCATGCCCACCATCGCTGCATTTGTCTCAGGAGACAGGAAGCGGCTTGTCCTTCAGTAGTTTATTGTTATTGCCTTACATTTATGATGACCAGGAGAGTATTTCACACAAAAATGCCAAACTATAGTGGTATTTCTCAGTTTCAGGCTGCTTACAGTGTTTCTCATATAGCTATTTTTATATTTTATAAATATTTTATATTCATATTGTGTTTCAGCCGTAACAAATGCTGTTTTTATGAGTTAGATAGGAATTCAAAAGCAGGGTTATCAAATTACATAATTTTCTCTGCTTATACTCTACTATTGTCTTCCAGAATTCAGTTAAACCCATATAATACTGGAAAAATGAGACTTGATATTGTATATATGGCAAGTACAGTGATGCGCAAAAGTCTTGACCCACCCTTCATTTCTTTGTATTTTGCTTCCAAGGACTCAGACTTTCTTGTAATTTTTTAAAGTGGTCTTGAGCACTAGTTCTCCAGGCGTTCTGATTGTCTTTCAAAGTTTTTCAGAGGAATACTTTTTTTTTTCTCATTTGTTAAGCCACTTAACACTGACCTATGAATCATTCAAGCATAAAAAAGGCACCTAACTCAAGGGATGAACCAGTGTTGTGTTTACACATAACAGACAACTTAGCAGAGAACCAATTTTAAATTGTATCTTTAGGCACTTTGTTACTTCATTTTTCAGCTTGACAATGATCCCAAGCACACTGCAAATGCAGTAAAAACATACCTACAGTGCTTCACCTGTCATAAAAATAAGAAAGACCATCCAGCATCTTGAAGTGCTTTAATGTGGACTCTTTCCTTTTCAGTGAGTTCTTGATGTTTTACCATTTTGAACAGGAGAGGGGAATTTCAAACTGAATTCGCGTTTTTATACCCAAATTTGAGCCGGCACACTGGACTTCTCTGTCAGAAATTAATCAAGCATAACATTCAACCACTAAAACAGATTTTCCTGTTCATGAATGCAAGTAAATAACTGTAATTTGGCATCTTAATCAACAAATAATTATTTGTCCTTCAAGAAGCCTGAACTATTCCTGAAGACTACTTAAAGAAATTACAAGAAAGCTGCCTAAGAGAGTTCAGGCTGTGTTGAAGAATAAAGGTGGCCATACTCATTAGAATTGTACAAACTCTGCTTTTTGC
>VUQI01041551.1:0-15562 GCA_015106735.1 Paratilapia polleni | reverse complement strand
GAAAGGGTACAAAACATTTCTGCCTCACTGAAGGTTTCCAAGAGCACAGTGGCCTCCATAATTCTCAAATGGAAGAAGTTTGGCACAACCAGGACTCTTCCAAGAGTCAAACTGAGCAAGTGAGGGAGAAGGCCCTTAGTGAGAGAGGTGACCAAGAACTTGATGGTCACTCTGACTCAGCTCCAGAGATCCTGTGTGGAGATGGGTCTAAGTTCCAGAAGGACAACCATCACTGCAGCCCTCCCCAGGTCTGGGCTTCATGGCAGAGTGGCTAGACTGAAACCTCTCCTCAGTGCAAAACACACGAAAGCCTGCTTGGAGTTTGCAAAAAAGCACTTGAAGGACTCTCAGACTTTGAGGAACAAGATTCTCTGGTCTGATGAAACCAAGATTGAAGTGTTTGGCCTCAAATCTAAACGTTATGTCTGGAGGAAACCAGGCACCGCTCATCACCTACCCAATACCATCCCAAGCTGAATGGAGCAAAGTACAGAGATATCCTCAATGAAAGCCTGTTCCACAGTGCTCAGGATCTCAGACTGGGCCCAAGGTTCACCTTCCAACATGACAATGACCGTAAGCACACAGCGAAGACAGCACAGGAGGGTCTTAGGGACAACTCTGTGAATGTCCTTGAGTGGCCCAGCCAGAGCCCTGACTTGAAACCCGTTGAACATCTCTGTAGAGACCTGAAAATGGCTGTCCACCGACAGGTCCCATTCAACTTGACTGAGCTTGAGAGGATTTGCAAAGAAGAATGGCAGAAAATCCCCCAATCCAGGTGTGCAAAGCTTGTTGCATCATACCCAAAAAGACTCGAGGCTGTAAATTGCTGCCAAAGGTGCTTCAACTAAGTACTAAGTAAAGGGTCTGAATACTTATGCAAATGTGATATTTCAGTTTTTTATTTTTAATAAATTTATGAAAAATCCTAAAATTCTGTTTTCAGGTTGTCATTATGGGGTACTGAGTGTAGATTAATGAGAAAAAAAAGAATGTAAACAACTGTAGCATCAGGCTGCATAACTAAATTGAAAAAAGTGAAGGGGGTCTGAATACTTTCTGAACCCACTGTACATGGTGCTTTTCTAGTCTTTATTGACCACTCAAAGCACTTAATACTGCAGGCCATAACATACCTTATCACATATATTTATACAGCACTTTACTCTGTGCACTAAGTGTTTTATTTACCTTGCATCCACATCTACAGACAATTTAAAATCACCAGTTAACCTAACATGTATTTCTTTGGACTGTGGGAGGATGCCAGAGTATGTCTGTGTGTGTGTTTGTGCACATGAAAATGTGTGTGTGCCTTTTAGATTGTGTCAAGCTAATGTACAACAATACTGACCCTCTGCAGCTTTCACCTCTTCAGTCTGCATTACTCTATATTACTTTAACTACCCGACAAAGAGCTTTTAGATTTGATCAAGTGTCGGTGTGTTCTGTGCTGAACTGAAAATAGAAACCCAGTATTCCCATTAGAAAACCTGGGATGGAACATATCACTGTTGCTGCCCCAGTGGTGGATTTACTGCAATTACCACTTCTCAAAACTATAAGCCTCCTTCTCACTCTCTGTCTCTGTTTCTTCTTCTCCAACCTTCTGCCCCCCTGTGACCTTAGAAAGCTTTTGGCTGACATTGGTGCATTCACATAGATCTGCCTGTGCTTATATTAAGCCTAGCTGTAATCATCATGGTAATACTTCTACACTTTTTAAGGAGACTCACTGATGAGATCGATGTGTTTCTGGGTGGCACCAGACAGCCTTGAAAACTAATTCATATTCAGAGATTACTGTGTTTTCCCTCCTTTTCTATACTCATTCACCTCTCCTCATATCTTTTCCTCTCTCCTCTTCTCCATCTGTCTAAGGGCAATGTGACCTTTTCATGTTCTGAACCCGTTTTTGTTGCCATGACGTTCACGGGTCCCCAGAGCTTCCTTCGGTTACCAAGAAGGATAGGCGTGTCTTCACTGGGCATCTCAGTGGGGCTTCAGTTTCGGACATGGAACAAGGCTGGGCTGCTGCTGACCTTTGATCTCCCAAATCAAGAAGGCACAGTCTGGCTTTCCCTGAGCAAAGCCAGGCTACATTTACAGATCCACAAGTCTGGCAGGGCACCCCTGGAACTCAACGCAGGTCAGTCTGACCCCCCTACTATCAGCTTAGACTCTTTCTCAGGGCAAGTATCTTCATCATGTCTGCACTTACTTACTGATGATTTTTGAAGCAAAGATGCAACAAAGGAGCTCAGAGTTACTTTACAAATTCAGTGTCACAATTTTTCAGAAATTTCAGGAAACAAAAATGTCTCAAGCCCAAAAAGTCTAGAAGCCAGAGAGGGCTGATCAGTCAGCCTTTGGATTTGGACTCAAATCATTCTATTGCCACTGATCTTTGAGCAAGACACTGAATCCTTACCAGCTCCAGAAGGACTTTTTTTATAGCTGAAACTGACCCCTGACCTACAGTAAACCAAATATCCAGATTGGACATTAAATAGTCTCTAGTGCAAAATTTGTTTAATGGCTGACTGCACAAAAATGAGAATAGCACAGGTGATTTTATGTATCCTGCCTCTTTCACGCTCCATCCAGGTGTCACGCTTTCCTAAAAGAAACTAAATATCTCCTGTTGTATGTGACAAGTGAAAAAGAACTTCGGAAAATATCCTAACTTGATTGTCCAGAGTTCTTATGTGAAAATGGCATTAATGTCCTACACTAGTTAGTGTGTCATACCAACCTGTATCGTATCCAGTTTCAAACCAACCAATGTTTTAAACCAGCTAGAACGCATTAAGATATGATGTTAAAATTAAAACATTTAAACATATGTACATCTGTGTGCCTCTTCAGGTACAGCTCTGAATGATGGTCAGTGGCACTCTGTGAACCTGATCTCAGGACGAGGGCGTCTAACCATCGCAGTGGATGGCGATGAAGGAGCCACTGCTCACGCCAGTCCTTCGTTTCTTATTACCACAGGAGGTCATCTATTCTTTGGTGGTAAGTGAGAAATGAACAATAACACACATGCATTATCATTCATTTGTCTCTATATTGTTTAATCTTTAGTGTAAAAATCTGCTATTCAGATTGGCATTCAGGGTGGATGCCATGGTTTATTCTGTTTTGATGTTTTCTCTCTTGTGCAGGTTGTTCTACTGAAAGAAACAGCCAGGAGTGTTTGAACCCCTTCAAAGCTTTCCAGGGCTGCATACGTCTACTAACTCTCGACAACCAGCTGGTGGACCTGATCAAGGTGCAGCAGAGGCTGATGGGAAACTACAGTCACCTTCAGATCGATATGTGTGGCATCATTGACAGGTCAGACCTAAAGGCACCATTTGTGACACTGATTTAAGTAAATGCTGTGTGAGGGTATAATATTGCTTTTGTTTTTATCTTTATTTGTCCAGGAAAAGAACATATTATTCTAAGTAATACATTTTTTTTCATTAACTGGCATTGTCAGAAAAGAGGATTCACTGGTGTTAAAATGTTCGATTTTGTTGTCACGCTGCCTTTGTAAACCTTCTTAATCTCCTCCGAAGCCTTTTTGTGAAATGGGGTTAACATGTGGATTATTTGGCATCAGTGACTCCCAAAATGTTTTCTCGCTAAGAAAACAATCCCATTTTTTTTGTTTTCTTATATCATCATATGACTTGTAGCTTGTCTCTCTTTTGACTGTTATGAGGAAAATAAATCAGGAGGCTTTCACATACACACACTGAAGCAGTTAGCGTTCAGCAGAGAGCCGACTGAAACAAGCACTGTGATTAAAGTTTCTTTGCGTTTGCTGATTGCTGTCCATTCATCATTGCTCCTCCAGTGGTTATCTGCCTGGCTCTGCTTGGCTTCTGGTGCCTTTCTTTGTATTGACAGTATAACATTTTATAAGGACACCAGAGCCATATATGCATACATGCTGGGGGCTAAAACGCTGTACACTGAAAAATCCTTTATTACCGTCTGACAGAATCAATATTTCAGGCATTTCCATATCATCAAATAGTTGAGAAACTGTGGCCACTAATATGTCTCTTTTCTCTTTCCATATCACAGAAAATGTCAAGTCAAGCTCCACTGTGTGAGTTTAATGTTGTGCTGTGTGTGAGCAATAACACATTGCTCTCAGAACATGACATTAGACCTTTTTCCAAATCATTAGAGCCCACTGGTAAATGGCACATATATTACCCACAGAGCAGCTTTTGTTTCAATAAAATGTCAGCTTGAAAAATTGATTTACATTTCTCCAACCCCTCACCTCCAACCCACAGTGCACTTCGCTGAAATAAGTGGTGCTTGATTGATCATATGTATACCAACTGTATCAGTGGACTCTGGCTTGACTGTACAACTCATGAAAAAGAATGCAAGATATGCATGCAGATAAGCGCGGCAACAGAAGAAAAAAAATGTAATGCATATATTTAAAAGCACAAAATGCTGGAGGAAATACAAAGTGCTGCACCTGCTTCCATGCCAACTTACTTTGAGAAGAAAAGAAGTAAAGAAATTGGTGTTAAAAAACAAACTTTACCATCTGACAGGCCTGCTGAGTAAGGCTTTTTCTAACTGCAAATTTCCCTCTGACTAAAAGATTAAAAATACATGCTGCTCTCCCTCCCCTTCTCTTCCACTCTCTGCAGTCACAATTTGCTGACCTCATTTCCCCTTCCAAATATATTTACCTACTCATTCACTGCTGAGCTCATCCAACCTTCATTCCCTTTGTTGCTCATTCCTCTTCTTCAATACACCCCTCCACTTTAACTCCCCTTATCCTGGATTTCTTTCTTTCTCTACATTTTCTTTCTTTCCTCTCAGTGTTTCTAATGTTCCACTTCTTTTCTTTCAGTCATCTGCTTCACTGTTTTCCATGTTTTATACAGAAAAAAAATTTAATTAACAGCAGCACAGCTTTCTCAGACTTGTTTTACGGTGTGTGATTTTTGATACAAGTTGCTTTAAAAATACAGGAAATTTTGTACAGTGATGTATTATTCTTTACAAATATGGCTAAATACTGTAAATGTGTTTGCAGAAAAAATATATTATCAGCAGACTTCCTTTAAATCTTATAATACAGTATTTTTCAGTTAGGTCAGACTTGAATCTTATGCCACTGCCTGAAGCTGCCTATGACTCATCATAGCAATGATGATGCATTAAGTTCCACTATCGTCTTTAGCACACAGTCATTAAAAGTAGGCTTAAAATATTTTAGCAACTTGAGTTGGCATTTGCGCAGCTTGTTGTGCACGTTTGCATTCTTAAATAAGACGTTTTGTGATGGATGTGTTGAGTTTAGACGTGAATTAAAGGCTGATTTTCCAGCATTTTATTTGTGTGGCTGCTACAGCCCTAGAAGAGCCTGCTGTGAATTTGCCTGTATGGGTGTGTCCTGCTCTCCCTCCAGCCTTAGGTGCCACCCTCCTGTGCAGCTGATTCTACTCAACAATTAGGCTAAAGTACTTAAGCCTCTCCTGCTTATGATCTGTATGTGTTTGTGGCTGCTTACTCCCATTCAGTGGAGAGGAGGTGTTTGGCTCATTCAGCCTTTTTGAATTATTCTTTTGTTTGGTGACCACCTTCCAGGTTTTGTTGTGTCCTCCTTTATTTTGATGGTGATAGCAGCTTGTCTGTCTCTTTGAGTTTAATTATTAATAAAAAAAAACCTTTATTTTATTGCCAGTTTTGCCTCCTTGTCTCCTTTTTTCAACCTGAGGGGTATACTATGAAAGAAATTCAACATAGCCAGGCTTTCTTTGTGTTAGCTGGCTCAGCAAAACCTAAAACCACAGTTGTAGATAGCAGGTATCACCATAGTGTTTGTCGACTTTCTCTGTTAAGCTGGGCTTTCTGCTTCAAGCTCTGTGTGTGCTCACATAAAAGGGAGCGTTTTACACGTCACATGACTCTTCTTCCACGCAAAATGATCCCCATGAGTGCTGCCTGCTCCAATCAGAGACATTATCAGATGATGATGATGATAAAATAGTGATAAAAATCTATAAAAGAAAAAACATATTGATACAGCAGTAAAATGCAAAACTGTTGCAAATAAGATGAGAGATTAATGCTGCAGAAAATCATTCATTTTAATCTTTTGATTTAGCACACAGAATGGCAAAATAAACATTTTAATTCATGCTAGATATTTTAACGCTGAGTGTGCTCTCAATAGTGCTGTTTATTTCTGACGTGACGACTGCACATTAGAGCTCTGAAACTTTAAACTGGATAAATTAAAGGTTACTGTCCCATAGCTGAATCAAGGAGAAGTAGAAATGGTAGATCAAAGTAAAATGACTTTTATTGACTGAATAGGTATTCTATGTGTGTGTCCTGTGTTCTAGTAGCTGCAATTCCAACAGTGTAAAAGAGACTTAGCAGTAGATTAGAATCAATTATAAAATACATTTTCTGCATCACCAAATGAATACATGGACATTCGAGTGTGATGCACAGTTTGCACTGCTGAACACATAATCGACCAGGTTCACCATAAGTTACCACTGTGATTTAGCCAGATAAAAAGAGAGCCACCTTTGTGACACAGGAAACTTTGACTTTAAGCTTGACATAGCTCGCTAACCAATTAATCTCACTTTGTAGTACACCCCTCTGGACTCTTTTTGTTACTTCCCTACATCCCCTGGTCTTTTTAAGGCAATGTAACAGTGGCCAAGACCAAGGTTTAGCTAGCAGCGGGCCTCCATGACCTAGACTCCTGTAGTGAGTAATGACATGTACCCAGAATTTATATTCAGTGTGGTTGCTGAAGGGCTTTAATGTAGAGGAAACTGCCACAAAAGCTGAGAGGCATTATATGTGTGCCATACACACTAACACGCCTCACTCTCCTCACATCATATACCAAACACACAAATTTGGTGGTCTATTTACAGAATAAGTGGCACTGCCCTGCTTTGTGCCTGCTGTTTCAACCCCTCCACCTCTCACGGTCCTGGTCCTGGTCCTGTGTTGTCTTTTGGTCCCTGTTACATATGTTGGGTTCTTTGTGCTTCTTTGTGTTTATAGTTTCTTCCTCCATGTGTGTTACTCTGGACCACCCTTTATTAAAGGAAAGGAGATCATTCCATCTCATAATTCATAGTCAGCCATTCATGAAAAAGATCAACAAAACTGACAAAGTGGCGCACATCCTTTAAATGTTAATAATAAGTTGACAGCAAACTGTCAAACCCACAGCTGAACTGATTGTTATACTCCTGTAATAATAAAATATGCTTCTTATCCAGGTGTTGCCTTGAATGACGAACATAGATTTATACACACTCTCTAAATCTAAACTATATTAATTGATGAGAGTGTGTTTAAGGTTCACTATAGTTCAGTTTGCATTACTAATATCTGTTGTTGTCTTGCAGCCTTTAGGATTATCATGAATTATTTTTTATTTTGGATTAGCTGGGATAAGGGATGGATGGAGGCAGTTTTACTGGAGTCACTGAAATCCAAAACAAGGAGGAAGAAATGATCACTCCCCAGGAGGAAAAATAAGAAAATAAGATATATTTATAGGCTATATGTTTTCATTAAAATTCCAACCTTTGTAATGTGGTGATTCTCGTTTATATGACCTGCTGAGAACAACAGGGTAAGAACATGCTGGGGTGAAGTAAGATGTAGATTTTGTAGTTCATCTTCTGGACATTGTAGTTTCAATATAGCAGACATCAGCATTCTCTGCTCAAGTCCTTTTTAGTTCTCCTTCACACCTTTCCTTGACCTCATGACGTTTTCCTTAGAGATCACGGAGAAGGAGGTGGAAGGTCATTTTTTGGACTATTTGACCCTTGTATTTTCCCCTAGTTTTCCTTGTGCATCTTGTTCTCCTGTTTTGGATTCTTGTTTTGCTGCCCATTGGACTTTGTGTAACAACCAATAAAGGTTCAAGTTTTTTTTTTGTTTGTTTGTTTTCTTTTTTAAACTTCTTCCACCTTTGGGTCCTTTCTCCGCCATATTCTGTCACCACCACACCCACATCCAATCATCCAACGAGCTCTAAGAGGATATTTACCAACAATTTCCTAGTTTTATGTACAATACACTTTAATAAACTGTTAGTGGAGATTACATTATGGATACTAAAATAGCAATATAATCACATGCAAATGGCTGACAGTATTATAGCTCATATTTTGTATAGCAGAGTGCTGTATTAATTTATAGAGTAATAAACTGTTGTTTACATTCGACACATTTTAAACAACAATTTGCTGCTGGCAGATGCAGCTGCCAGTATTTAACTGACATTTAACAAGGAATTTAGATACAGTGTAAAAGTAATACAGTTTTTATTAGTTATAATTGGATAAAAAACTTACCTTAATCTTGACATTTATTGTTTTTGTTTCTCTAGAGTTACTCTCGAGGCAATCCAAATCTTAATTTTTAAGTGTGCACTACTTTCATCTAAAGCATTTGATTCATCAAACCCTCATTGTGTTTTGTCTAAAATTTGCCTTTGTTATTTTAGAGATTGAGCAAACACATATTTGTGAGACTCTAAAATTGATGCTTGCATACTCTCCTCCCTCTCTCACAATAAAGTGTTGTCACCACCAAACTGAGCATCACAAGCTACCCACACTGTCTTTTTAAAGCATTTACTTCACTGAATAACTGATGCAATAAATAGAAGACCAATTATATAGAACGATGTGTGTCATGAAGCATTTCCCCTGCAACAATGGGAAATGTTACAGGGTGTATAGGGATGATATCAAGATGTGTGCTCTCCTTTCTGTCTCTCTCTCTCAGGTGTTCTCCCAGTCATTGTGAACATGGAGGCAGCTGCAGTCAATCATGGAGCACCTTCCACTGTAACTGCTCTAATACCGGGTACAGTGGAGCCACCTGTCACAGCTGTAAGGACACAATGCTTTTTTGGATGGTGTCATTCAAAGGTCTCAGGCCTGGAGTATCTGTGCATCTATTTTTGCACTCATGTTTGCACGTTTCCTGTAATTAGACAGCCTGCTTTTTGCCTCAGACATTGTTGTGGCAGAAGGTCAAGCAGAGATTAAACCTCTTTCCAGTAGTAATGATTGTGAGTACTCACGGGATAACCACTCAGCACAAAGAGAGAGCGATTTAGGGGTTCAGAAAGACACACAAGAAATAATGTTACTCAAATCTGTTGTAAAATAAGCTGTTTATTATCACTTCAATTTAAATCACAGAGCAGATTCTTAAGGAAAGATGTGACATGCTTTTCTTGAGATAAATAATGACCTTTTACTTTGCAAAAGCTTTGCTCAAATAAGAGCTCAGTAAAGTGCTCTTTTGACAAGCATCTGCCAAAACTAAAAATCACAGTTATGATATTTTTTACAGCACTTCAAGCAAGACTATGTAGCCTTTGTTGAGCAGTGGCAATAGCAGCCTCTGTAGCCATAAGTGGTAATTGCAAGATTCTGATGCATTAAATTAAATGTTAAATGTACTGGTACTTACACAGAGCTTTTCTACTCTAAGTACTTTTTACACCCATTCACTCCATTCACCCATTCGACACAGTGCTTTATCTATGCCTTTAAGTGGTTTCAAGCAAGCACAACAACACAAGACATCATGGTCAGGATTTGACTGTAATATAGTCCTCTGCTGCTGAATAATTTTTGTTAATCAAGGTGCACCAACCTTTGTGGACATACAACATACAACATCAGAGTCCACTGCATTTTTTCTTCTTAATCTGACCTGTGTGTGTGTGTGTGTGTGTGTGTATCTATAGATAGATAGATAGATAGATATACATATACATACAACATGCTATCACAGTCACTGACCAGTTCATTAGGTACACCTTTGTAGTACCACATTGCCTTTTGCCTTCAGAACTGCCTTAATTCTTTATGACATAGATTCAATACAGTGCTGGAAACATTCCTGTGGAAACCTGTGGTGCTCTTCTGCATACCTTGGTTGTAACGTGGTTATTTGAGTTACTGTTGCCTCCTATCAGCTCAAAGCAGTCTGGCCATTCTCCTCTGACCTCTGGCATCAAAAAGGCATTTTCAGCCAGAAAACTACCGCTCACTGGATATTTTCTCTTTTTCTGACCATTCTCTATAAACCCTAGAGATGGTTGTGTGGGAAAATCCCAGTAGATCAGCAGTTTGTGAAATGCTCAGTCCAGCCCCTCTGGCACCAACAACCATGCCACGTTCAAAGTCATTTAAATCACCTTTCTTCCCCATTCTGATGCTCAGTTTTAACTTCAGCAGGTCATCTTGACCATGTCTACATTCATCAATGCATTGATTTGCTGCCATGTGATTGGCTGATATTTGCAGTAACGAGCAATTGAACAGGTGTACCTAAAAAAATGACAGGTGAGCATAGGTAATCACTAGTTATTAAAATAAGATATCTTCCCCATTCTGATGCTCGGTTTGAACTTCAGCAGGTTATGAGTGGATGTATAAAACTAACTAATGACAATGTATGCAATCAAATTCAGCAAAACTGAAAGAAAACAGTGAGTAATGGTGTATCTGTTCTTCTCCACTGGAGAAGAGTTGCAGTCCCTCTACATTGAAAAAATAAAATACAAAAAAAAAAGTTTAAGTTACCTGTGATATGCTGAATAAGACCAGATGCTGAAAAAGAAACTAAATGACCAAATGGTGTGTAGTTGCATAGGCAAATAAGTAAAGACAACATAAACTTAAACGGCTGCAATGATGATGATAATCTCTCCCTCTCTCTCTCTCCTCAGCAATATACGAGCAGTCCTGTGAGGCGTACAAACACAAAGGCAACACTTCTGGGTATTATTACATTGATGTGGACAGCAGTGGACCCATCAAACCACAGCTGATATACTGCAACATGACAGGTACCTGACACACACATCAAAACACACACACGTCAACATGCCTGGTGTCCACTCTCTTCTTCTCTCCTTTTCATCCTGCCTCTATTTCTGTCAGTCCTTCAGGATAAAGCATACAAATACAAACACAACTGAAAGTGAAAAATGCATGCTTTCCTTTATTCTTCTTCTTTCGTTGCACCAGAGGACAAGACATGGATGGTGATCCAGCACAACAACACAGACATGACGAGAGTCCAGCCGTCATCCGAAAGGAATCAACATTCAGCTCACTTTGAATATGCATCTGATGAGGAGCAGCTCGCTGCAATCATCAACCTATCAGAGCACTGTGAACAGCAACTTGCTTACCACTGCAGGAAGTCACGCCTACTCAACTCACCAGGTAAACATCATCAATAGTCTTTGACACCACATTGAAATGTTGTTGTGATGCAGCGTTTTCAAGTTGAAACAGGAAATTGAAGTAGGATGTAGAGATTGTTTGGAAGCAAACTTGGGCTCTGTGTCGTGTAACACTGTGCATGATAACAGGTTTCTGTATTTATGATTAAACATAATATCAACAGAATGTCTGTTTTATGATCCACCGTTAAAATTGATAAAGTTGTACCTTTTGCAGCCAGCAATCAGAAAAAATAGGACTGGTCTGATTTAATTTACTGCCATATAGAGACTGCTATAGATGTGCAAATCATCTCTGCGGCCTTCTCCTGCTTTAGCAAAAACATTTTTTTTATTTATATCATTTATTCAAATATGAATCTCAGGCTGTGTTGGGGGTGGTGGGGTGTAATCTGAGGGACTGGCATGACTCATGCTTGTTCAGATTCTTCCAGCGCATTAGTGACAATATAAGTGATGTATCTGTGTGTTTCAGAGGGCTCTCCACTCAGCTGGTGGGTAGGAGGCCCAGGTGTAGGACAAGTGCACACTCATTGGGGTGGAGCTCCACCAGGCAGCCAACAGTGTGCCTGCAGTCTGAAGGGTAACTGTGTGGACTCCAAATATCACTGCAACTGTGATGCTGACAGAAATGAATGGTACTGTATTCACTCATATCCAAAAGATGACAATGTGAAGTGTTCTGCTATAAAAAATAGTTCATAGCCTTACTGCATTTATAAGCTACCCAATGGAAGATTTCACACTTTATGGAGTAAGATCATAGGTCCATTCACACAGATTAAAACAAACTAGTACAACATACTACTCCACAACCACAAATAGATTTCTTTAAAAGCCAAAAAAAAAAACTGTGTGCGTATGTGTTTCACAACCTAAAAAATGTTTCATAAAGCTGGGCAACACAAAACACTTTACAGCTCTATAAGATTTTTACACCTTAATGATTTCTTGTTGTCACTAATCACCCGCACCAATTTCCCAAGACTGGCCAGATGCTTGAACTCAATGTAATGTTTTTTTTAATTTGTTGCCAAAAAGGTAAATTTTCTGCAGCAAGTAGCTGTGATAACTGCATTTTCAATAGCACTAGCCAACAAAATGTGTTATCCTTCACAGCGAATCATGTGCAGTGTATGCACCTTACAGCACACGTTCCATCTCACAAGAGCAAGCAACACTCATGGCATCTTTCAGTTCATTCAGTTTATCATTCACTGAAAGAGTGAGTGTGTTCATACACAGCACTGAGACCAGCAAAGTACATCATGCAAAAGTTAAATATTTTCTAATATCTAATGCAGCATAAATACATTTATTTTTGTAAGTTGGACAGTATGTGGGAGTCTGCAGCTTTGGCTTATCAATCATAATGAACTTAGATGAGTAATATTACTCATCTAAGTTCATTATGATTGATCCCTCTTTGTTTCACTTTTTTGGGAGTGGAAATCAATGGTGATGAATTCTCTTCTTTGTTCTGTTTTCCTCCTGTGATACTCATTTTAATGATAAACAAACTTTTTTCTTTATTCTGTTCATCTGTCCTCTTTGCTAAGGACAGCCACTCCTCTAGTTTGTGGTTTCTTTTTTTTAAATTCTGCTTTTCTCGTTTTTCCTCCTGTCCCCTTTCAACATTTTGCTGTTTTCTAGGGCTAATGACTCAGGCCTGTTGACCCATAAGGAGACACTCCCTGTTAGATCTCTGGTGCTGGGCGATATCCAGAGGCCTGGCTCAGAAAGTGCTTACAAGGTGGGATCTCTCCATTGCCATGGAGACAGTAAGTCGAATTCAGAGCCCCAATCTCACTTTCTGCATGTTTTCGAAATGATGCCAGTGTGTCATGTCAGAATTGCAAACTCATTCCTGAGCCCTGCTTCAAGTTTAACATGCTTTCATGCATTTTGCAGAAAATGTCTGGAATGCTGCATTTTTTGACAAGGAGACGTCGTACCTCCACTTTCCCACATTACATGGAGAGCTGAGCGCAGACATCTCCTTCCTGTTTAAAACCACTTCATCGTCTGGCGTCTTCCTGGAAAACTTGGGCATCAAAGACTTCATTCGGATTGAACTCAGCTGTAAGTAAAACCTCTCTGGTGAGATTTCTAATCCAGACTGCACTTAGATGTGAGTACAAACTGAGCAGGAAGGATCATCCTTAGAGTTTCATGTGGTTTTAACTCAGCTGGAGGTGATGGTGTCACTCAAACCTTGAAAAGAAGTACTTCACCACAGCACTGCCATTTATTTCTCCTCCTCTGGGAAATCACACCATTGTTGTTTTTCTTGTTGTTGTTGCAGCCCACTGCAGTACATTTTTTTTTATAACCACCAGAGCATATAGCTCTCTGTATCACTGTAGCGTACTGGTGTTAAAACACTTTATGGTAGTTCAGTCAGGACTACTATAGTCAAAGAAACATTTGACCCATTTGCAGTAAGTTATATTTGGTGATACGGCTCGGTTCTGGGACCCCCCTGTCTTTCCATATGCATGCATGGAAAAGCAGGGAGGTCCTTGCACACATCCCTGCAGAGCAGACATCATGACAACAGATATGACATTGATCAAGTCAGGTATAGCAAGCTAAAGAGATGCTCATGTGGGGATGGGTTACAAAGTGGCTTGCAGATGTGCAGCATGGTCTATATGCAATTTGCCATTCGGATGCACAGAGTATCATCTGTAAGCGCACATCAGCTGATGATCTGCAGCTATAGATCAGGAGGTTGTCCAATAGTCCACACCATGAATGTGTGCTTGAATTGGCATATGTGGCTTATAGTGTAAAAAGGGCTTTGAGTAGTCTGTAAGACTACAAAGGAGCTATATCAATGACAGTCTATTTACCATTTTATTATTGCAGGTGAGCGTGACTGAATTGCTCCCATTCAAACACTGAAGTGTGTGCTGTTGTTGCTGTCCTCTTTGAGAACCTCTCTTGATGAAGTACATGATTTCATTCATTGCAAAATAAAACAAATCTACCATTATAGTTGGTCTTACTGTACCATAAAAAGAAGTACATCTAACTATAAAATATTTTATCCACACAAGAAAGTAGGTTAGGCAAAAAGAAAAAGTTTAAGGCTGCAGCTAGCCATCAGATCTGAGTCTTGACCCAGTGCTGGCATTTTATATTTGAGTATATGAAGCTGTAACTTTTGCACCGTAAAAATAGGACAGCATCTGCAGTGTGCAGGTACAGTTTCTTCTTATTCTCTGCATGTGTTTTGTTTTGGTTTTTTTTACCTATATATATATATATATATATATATATATATATATATATATATATATATACTGTATATATATATATATGTATATATATATATACTGTATATAGTATGTTAGTTTTAATTTAGTTTTGTCAGACTAATCAACATGCAAAGGCAATGAACTCATCATCCTGTCGCACTGCACCAACAGCAAAACTCTTCTACAACTCATTTCCCTTCTGGTGCACACAGAAACCCAGGTCAACATACAGTATACAGTATATTTCAGTGAAGACAGATAATTTGAAAATAAATAACATTAGAGTCTGAGTAATAAAAAGATGACACCAATAAAACAATGAAGCAACATAGCAGAGGTAGAAAACAGGATGAAGCACAGTTAGCAGACTTGGAATGATACTCTGAACATTCAGAAACTGAGTGGCTCATAGAAGTTAGACAAGGAGATTATTTGGCCAGGGGGGTGATGAGAGAATTGAGGATGAACTGAGTTTGGTAGTGTGGAAAATCAAGAGTGAGGAAAAGAATAGAAAAGATTGTAGCTTCTTTAAAAATAAATAAAAACTGGATGTTGTTTATTTAGAAATATCTCCTTTCCTACTTTGAATTTACTTACAGTAAGTCAGACTGACTCTCTACTACATGCCACATTCATACAGTGCTTTTATTAATATTGAGTCAGTGTGTAATTTTGCCAAAACAATGTCGGACTCTGTAGTTTTCTCTGGTCCCCTCCCTAATCGGACCGGGAGTGACATGTTTAGCCGCATGTTCTCTCTGAATCGCTGGCTGTCTGAGTGGTGTCCAGAAAACAATGTGGGCTTCATAGATAATTGGGAAACTTTCTGGGGAAAACCTGGTCTTATTAGGAGAGACGGCATCCATCCCACTTTGGATGGAGCAGCTCTCATTTCTAGAAATATGGCCGAATTTATTAAACCCCCCAAAATGTGACTATCCAGAGTTGGGACCAGGAAGCAGAGTTGCAGTCTTACACGCCTCTCTGCTGCTTCTCTCCT